>JAHBCN010000951.1:269790-321651 GCA_019359885.1 Listronotus oregonensis
AAAAAATACCGGAAAGGGAAACAAGAAAAACGGGCAATTTGTACCTACTAAAGACTGATGAAAAGGGAATGTGTGCGACCGAGAAATTTTTTTTTTAAGCAAAAAAAAAAAGTGTTTTTTTAAAGCATAATTAGTTGTGTTCTTAAAATGGATATTGCTTATTCTTATGGTGAGTACAATTTTTTTTTTAATTACAAAAAAAAAACCCAAAATTTTATTGATTGTTTTTTACTTAAATTTAATATTAAGATAAGGGGAAGAAATTTTTATTATTTGTATGTAAATGAATGAAATCCCCCTTAAAAAAAAAAAGTGTAAACAGGGAAAAAACTCAAAACCAACATTCGAAGTGGAGACCCGCCGCTTCGACGAAACAGACGGGTGTTGCCATGTTTTTTTAAAAATTAAAAAGGGCATATTTCAAAAACAATTAACTTTTAATTCATATGTTTTTGGGGTTTTTTCGACTTTTTTTTATTCATCGCCCATTAAAATCATGAGCATCATACTTTTTACCCCCTGTATATATATATATATATATATATATATATATATATATATATATATATATATATATTTTATATATATATATATATATATATATATATATATATATATATATATATATATATATATATATATATATATATATATATATATATATATATATATATATATATATATATATATATTTTTTAAATTTGAAAACCCCGGCCAATGGACGGAAAGTGGGAAAAACCCCCGGGTTCCCCTTTTTAAAAGCAATGTCCGAAATATTGCTTTTCGGCCGTTTAAGGTTGACCAGAACGCGTTTTAAAAAAAAAAAGACGCTTTGCTTACCAGAGCAACCATGACCGACTAGGTAGTTATTAAATAATTTTTTTATAATTTTTGATATGAAGGAAGTTAAAATTTTTTTAAAAAAGTGTAATTAAATATTCCCCGGGTTTTTTTCAATACGTTGTTAAAATTTTTTATAACTTCTACAAATAATTAAGACAAATTCAAAACCCCCAAGTTCTAGTCGGTCAGGGGCCCCCCTTAAGCAAAGCGGCTTTTTATTTTGAAACATGCACAAAATCTGTTTTTGAACGAACAGAACAAGGTTTGACCATTTTTTTCCGTCCATTGGCCGTTTTCGGGCTCTGCGCCCAACATATACATTTTTCATTTTACAATATGGATCCTAACCCGGGATTAATCGCTATATTATGAGATTTTCTCTCACACTCAAGAAAGTTGTTAACTAAATTTTGCTTTGTTTTACATCTTCAAAATTCTTATTTAAAAAAGTAAGCAGAAGGTTATCCTTTTTTTTTAGATTCTTGTTGGGGATGGTTTAAGGCGGCCAACTTTAGGGAAAAGTCAAATACGTGACATACGACGACGACAAGGGGGGGGGGGAGGGGGAGAGGTAGAAGAAATAAAATTAATGAAAATTGGGTAATACTAAATCAACATTTCAGTATTTAAAATCGTATTTTTTGGTTGAATGACATTTTTTAACAGATTAGGGTTCTTGTTAAATATATTAAAAAATTTTTTGACAACCATATTAAATTTTACAATAAGCATTGCACGTCACGTTCAACTGTATGGATGTTTTTCCGATGTCCATAAGGCACTCATAAAACGAAAATACTCGTTCTGTGGGATGCGCTTTATCCATAAATTAATTAATTTACCTACATGGACGCAAGAGACATATATTGGGACAATTTTATGACTTATTGCAATCGGGATTACAACCGCCAATAGGGATTGTCCCGCAGAATGCGGGACGGTTGGCCGCCTTAGGCTGGCCGTCCACTGGATGCGTAGTCGTACGACCCACTGGTCGTGCGTAATTATCCGTATATGTCCGGACAACTTCAACCGACTTATCCGACTTGCGACTAGTCCCGTTTGGACGGGATTTGTCGGACGAATTTAGACGACTTTTGTCAGTATTTTTAAAAATCTTGAAGAATATAGAATATGGATTGCGAAAAGTTTAATTAGCAGGGGGGGAAAACCATTATGGGACATGGAGATACATGATATTACGTTAGAGATGTCCAAAGGAAATTGTGAATTTTTTTTATCTTTTTTCTTGTTAATTTTCATCTTAAGAATGAATTTTCAAAGAAATATATTTTCCGGATCCATTTTAAAAACACCAGGCAAAAATGCAAAAATACTATACAAAATACCGTACGAAAAAAAAAAAACAAAGTCGGTACTAATTGACGACCTACAGTCGTACAAATTTGTACGATCTAAGTCGTCCATATACTCACGACTATAAATTTGGACGACTACGCATCCAGTGGACGGCCAGCCTTAAGCCGGAGCTCATCTGATTTCCGACCATCCGACGTACAATTTTTTTTAATTTTGTGTCGGAAAACTTGCATGTCTCATTAATCCGAATTTCGGATCTGTATCCAGTCAAAAAAAAAAAGAAAATAAGAGCATTTTGAAGGTCAACCTGTGAAACTGCAAGAATAAAAGAGGAAATAAATAACCTAACTAAAAACCTTTCGTATTTTGTGACCGAAACTTTTTTAATAATTTTAATTTTGGATTTGCAATTATTGTTATAAAAAGAGATATCTTTGTTAATTCTTAGATTAGCGAAACATAAATATTAGTTAATAAAAGAGAAAGGGTTGTTGAGTATGAGGTAAATTAGATTAAGATAACAAATGTTTAAAGGTTTTAAATTATAACTGTTTATTTTAATATTCAATATAAATTGAAATTAACCCAACAAAGTAAATAAAGTAAGGTTAGAAGCCCAGAAAGAAAGTCCGGGGCATCGTACAAAATTAAAATTAATTTAACTCCATCCGACGTCCGATAAAATGTTTAAATATTCGGATGAAAAATGGGCCAAAATGTTCTGACCAATCAAAATACTTTGGATGATCGGATCGTCGGAAATCGGAACCAGGGGATTCCGGCTTTAGCATGATTGCTCTACAGAAGTTTTTTTTTTTTTTTAAAAAAAAACTTTTTTATTTTTTTACTTAATTTGATTACTATTAATTTATTAATTTCTTATGCTATAAAAATTAGCAGAACTACACTTGAACTTTTGGCCCCCTTGACCTATATTTAAGTAGCTTTTTATCTATTTACCCGTGGTAAAAGCCTGATAGAAAATGTTGTCAATAAGAATCCTAATAGGTCTATCTAAACAAAAATGTCCAAAAGAAATTTTAAAATAATTAACTAATAAATCCCCATAAAAACATAATTTTCAGACCAATCTCTTTAGCAAAACTATAGTTCGAAACTGCCGATACTTTATTTTGCTTTTTTCCATTTTTCTGATCACAATCTCATGGAAAACTATACAAAAAACATAAAACCATTATTTTGTCGTCCATCTATTAACCGGTTGCTGTTTCAAAAGCAATAGTTTATCATATCTTTCAATCAAGATCGTATTTTATTAGGATCTATTAGGCTATTTTTTATTTATTTGTATCTTTAAAAAATTCGTCATTATGCTAACTTAAGATTAAACTACCCTAAGGTCTTGGTAAATGAATATTTAGGCTCCTATTTAGCATACAATTTATAATTATTTAAAATAATTTATTTACTATATAACTATATTTAAAAGCATTCAGTACCACTGGATTGTGCAACATTTTAATAAACAAAAATAATTTTATTATGAGTAGGTACAATTTCATTTTTTTTTATTTGGCGTAATTTTAGCCTTCTTAACTTTGTGGTTCTGCAAACATAACCCCAACAATATTCCCCATTAGAAAAATATTTCTAAACAATATTAATGTCATATTTTTAGACTCTGTAACTAGAATATTTTAATTGTTTTGCTCATGGTTCTTTTAAGAAAACTATAGTAAGCAATACCATACCTCATTTTTTGTATTAAGTACGCCATCATTTTTGACTTTTTAGTATGCCCAGTTTCATTGTTTTTGATGGCTAAATTAAATAAATTTTATAGTTTTAACTTCGTTGCTAGCAGAGCCACAATCTTTTAAAAAATATCTACTAGATAAAGCGATCAATAATTATGAAACTATAGGTGTAAGGAGCCTAAAAAAAGAGTAAAATAATGGTGTACTTAAAACATAAAAAGGGTATACGAATTTAAAGAAATAAATGGGGTCTGGTATTGTCAAGTCTATTTTTCTGGAAAAAAAAACAAATAGGTGATCAGCAATAATCAACTTATACTAATGCCCAAACTGATAGCCACCTAAGAACTTAAACAACACAAGTATTTTTTTGTGTGGTACCAAGGAAGTTTAAAGGTGTATGGAAGGCCAATGCTGTAGAACAAAATTGTCCAGGCGTGCAAGGCAGGCAGGAATAGGGGCAAGGCCGTAGCCAGTGGGGGGTCAGGGGTCGAACCCCCCGAAATTTTCACAAAAGAAAAAAACTATGAATACAAAGAAGTATACCACAGATTTCTAATATTATAATATTAAGAAATCTTGCTACTACTATAGTGAATAATTTTGGTAATGCTAGTTTTGAGGCGGTAACAAAACAAATTGAGTACAAACGCGTGGCAGCGATGTTCAGTTTTAGTTTGAGAGTATCGTAGGTTGCAGCGCAAGGATCGCGGTTTTACAATCTGAGTTGCAGTATCTTTTAATATTATACAGGGTAACCCAACGAAAAGCTTGCATCCCTATTTGTGACTTCCTGTATATTTTGAAAAAACTTTCGACACGTCAATTTTGATTTTTAGGGGACGTCTCTTCATCTATAGCCGTACAAAAAGGTTGGTCCAAAAAGAAGTTATTGCGTTGTACTTTATTTTTAAATGGAAACCTCCATTTTTTTTTTTTTTTTGATTCTACAAAAATCTTTATAACTTTGTTAATAAAGTTTATACCTATCTTCAATCGTTGTAAAGCTATTTACAATTATAATAAAATTCCAGAAAAAGTGATAATAAGGAAATATATCGTAAAAATATTAATCAATTAGTTTCCATAGTAACAAGACTTTAAAAAAAAAAACAACCCTCCTAGAATTAAAAAAACAAAAAGCAACCTACAGTCATACGCAAATTAAAGGTAAAGTAAAAATTAATTTTCTATTAAGTAGGTGGTAATAAATGCTGAAAGTGTTGTCCATTTACCTCCATGGGAACAATAAATATTTTGTTCATATGTATTTCTCAAATTTTCAAGCATGTATGAAATTATTTTTCTACGTTCAGCCGTAATCCGCTCCCGAAGATCTAAAATAGAATCTAACTTCGTACTAAAATCTTTACTTTTCAAATACCCCCAAAGAAAGTAATCTAAAGAACTTAAGTCCGGAGATCTCGGCGATCACTCAATGGGGCCTCGTCTGCCTATCCATTGATTCGGGAAATGCGTGTCCAAAAACTATCGTACTGAAGCCACGTAGTGCGGTGGTGCACCATCTTGTTGGAAATAAATATCATTTTCATTAGAATTAACGCTATTTTCTATTATTTCGGTAATTCGTGGTTCTATTGTATTTTCTAACATGTCCAAGTACTTCTTGCCCGTCAAGTTTCTAGGAATAAAGGAAGGTCCTACAATATGATTTACGAAAATGCCGGCCCACACATTTATTTTTTCAGGACATTTCGGTTGTACCTCTCGAAACAGATGTGGATTTGAGTCACTCCAATATCGACAATAATTTCTATTTATAGCACCATGTAAATAGACGGTACACTCATCCGAGAAACAAATATTAAATAACATGATTGCATTGTTGATTAAAAGTTGGGACACAATCGTCTTCATGAAGCTCATGGACAAGTTTTATCTTATACGGGTGAAATTAATTGTCTTTCAAAATTCTCTGTGCTGTTAAGCATGTAAATCTAAAGAATAGCCAGTCCACGAGTGCCTTGGGTGTCGTCAAGTGCTACGTGTTCCATCACTGATAATTCTTGCGACTTCATTTCTAACTGGTCGATTTTTAATGGCGATTACGGCGAATATTAGATAAATATCTAGTTTCTCAAATTTTCTCATTAATTAGCCACATACGCATCGTTAATATTTTTGTTCTGAATGTAATGCATTAAAAACCGGACAGTAGCTTTTGTAATGCCTCCATTTTAATAATAGAGTATTATTATTTTTACTCCCTTCTTGAACGAATAAATTTTGTTTAATATTTATCAGAACTAGGTAAGTTTACAATCTGAAATCCAAAGACAAAGTTTTCCTATGATGACACTGATGCTATATGTTTTCTTGATGGTATCCATGATTATTATTTTTAGGCATGCAATCGTTATTTTAAATATTGAGTTAAGTTGTCAAATTTTAACATAAACTTAAATAACTTTACAACGATTAAAGATAGGTATAAACTTTATTAACAAAGTTACTAAAAACGTTATAGAGAATCCAAAATTTTTAAAAAATTAGTTATAATTTGAAAATCTTAAGTGTAATGCAATATCTTATTTTGACACTGTATTGTACGGCTATAGATAAAATGTCCCATAGAAATCAAAATTGACGTGTCCGAGCGTTTTTCCCAAAATATACCAGGAGTCAAAATAAGGGTGCGACCTTTTCGTTGGGCCACCCTGTGTGGTACCCGAAAAGATCACCCAATTTTGCAGAGTCGATACCCCTGACACAAAAGGCTAACCCCCCCCCCAAAATTATTCCTGGCTACGGCTTTGAATAGGGAATCGGCCCCGCGGAGTTTGCACAATGAATCGTAGGTCAGGTCCGCACATCCATAATTCTTTGTAACCATAAAGTTGACATCATCAAATGTCAAATTTAGACTAACTATACGTTTAATGTTTTTTTATTTTTGCACAACATTGCTGGTTAATAAACGAAACTATTATAAAATATTTAAAATTATTCTGTTATAATGGATTTTGTTTCATCTGATTTAACATGGGAAGAACTGATGGCGCCACTTCACAGCCTTCTATTAAAATAGTTAATATTTTTGGAAGTTTTGTATTTTTACCAAAAATGTTAATAAAATAACTGACAACACGATTTTTTTAAAATAAATTTCAAACGTTGTGTGATAGTTTCATGTACTTATCCCGAATTTTATGATAAAAGAAGAGCAAGACGATGTAAATGAGTTTATTCTAACTATCATATTTAAGGATTAATTTAGATTTGTAATTAGCGCCTCTGTATGCAAAAAATCATTGAAATCGGTAAGGGTCAAGAAATATAAAAACTTACCATAGTTTGAACTGGTTGTTTGTGTTTTAGGGTAATACAATATTTTATAAATTTTATAATTGTAATAAAATATTGTTACCTCATGCAGATAACATAAACAAATTTAACAGGAAGTATAGAATTTTTTACATAAGATTTTTTTTTTTATATCGTCAGACACTCCACCAAAGATGAGGCTTTAATACTAACGTACCGTTAAGTGTAGTAAAGGGGAGTTTATCTACACCAGACCTAAATATGTGAAAAAGGAAAAACTTCTGCGGGTACCAGATTCCAGTCTAGACACTCTGGGGATGATAGAACAAAGAAAGTGGAAAGTTCGGGGCCTCCTAAGTTGGACTGTAAAAGGATGCATAAAACTAGCACTACGTGTTGCTCTGTTGGGAGCTGTCAGAGGAATTATATTTGCCAACTCCTCGGAACAGAAGTCGTAAAAATACCTATAAAAATGTAACATATCGCCTCCAGACCGTCGGCCAGTAGGAAAGAGAAGGAAGCTTTTCTGTAAGCGTGGGATCATTATTAAGACAAACAGATCTTTTTTAAATGTACTCAAAAATGATAAAAGTTGTAGGAAATACCATTGCCCAGACATGAAAACAACATTCTAAAGATGGTCTGATTAGAATACATACAGAGTAAGTATACAGATTAGACAGATAGAAATACTTACTGGCTCAAAAGAGGACTCCAAGCTTTTTTAAAGAAGCTGAGGCTATGAATGAAATGTGTTTGTGCCAGTTAAGGTTGTTCTCAAAAGTAACGCCAAAATTATTAAATAACTTCTTTTCGCGACACCGAACATGACTGTGTCTTGGAGCATTAAACTAGACAAGATTTTTGAAGCCCCAATTCAAAATTAGTATATGGTCTTGGGAAAGTGATATTTAAATTGACCTGGGCTTCTTTTTCCAATCATGCAGGGGTATTCCGGGTATGTTACCCTTGGATTTGTAGGACAAAACCATACAACTGTTCGGCATTTTGTTACGATATTGTAAGTAACAATTAATAAACACAAAACTATAGTCAAAATTAAATAAACCAATAATCACTAAAATATGAAGGTTTTTATTAATCCAAAAAAATTCTGCAACCACAAAATAAAATCACACAAGGCAAAACAATCGAAATTAATACGGCGCAAACGACAACAAATTCGCATGGAAGGGCACAGCGTGGGTATGGTTTCATAAACACCCCGCCGTCGCGTCGTACACGAAAACGGAACACCGGCTCTGTCAAAAGATAATGTGTTGCCTACCTACAAACTGTGTGTAGGTAGGCATCACATTACAATATTTTGGGGAATTTTGTTACCGCGCAGAATCTAGGGGGCCTCTCATGACAGTTACTTTCATAGTGGGACGGATATTTTTTGATCGAATAGGCCATAGTATTGGGCTTCCATTAACCTTCAAACTTCCTTGTGCGGTACCCATTGCTAACCATGATTTTATTAAACAAAAACGAAGATCCAAAATTATCTAAGATATGGTGGTTACAGAGGCTAAAAATATGGCATTTAATATTAGGAAATATATTATTTTGGTTCTAATTGGTTAACCCTAAGCTAGCAGAATTACAAAGAAAAAAAAATTCACCGAATAAAGCAGCAATAATAAACAAATGAAATATACTCAGATACAAAATAAAAGAGCTTTTAAAATTGTTCTTATTCATTATAAGTAGTTTTTTGTTTTTTTTTTAAATATTTAATGTAGAGGTTTAAGAGTTAAAGTAGCTTTAAGCTAATCTTTGTCTTTTGGGCAAATGTATTTTTTTGCCAGGCTTCGGTGAACTTTAGTTCCATTTTTAAAGGGCAATATTTTGATATATATTTTTTTTCACTTGTTTGTTACACCATAATAAAACACATAGAGTCTGAAAAAAATAATTTTGGACTCACATAATCACAAAATAAAATAATGTATTTATTTCCCATAGAAAATATACTAAAATAATATGGCCGACTAACATGAAAAAAGTGAGAAAGAATACCTACAAAAAGAGATGATACGACGCCGTTTTGTTTACGATTCACACCTTAAATAAGCAATGCTGCCAGATGTTTTTTAATAATTTGTTATTATTGAAGGATGTTACCTAGTTCTGGTTAGTTTTTGATTAGTGGTCGTTAGGTTTTCCTCATTAAATTGTAAAATTTCGTTATTATAAATGCGCCGACGAACAAAATAAAAATAAGGCTGATATCTTATTTTTTTTTTATTTTTTATAGGCCAAAATAGGGTGGACCTCACTTCCAGATAATTACCTTATTTAATTTTTTTTTTTTGTAATTTGTGTATGTTTATTTAATCCATGCTTTAAAGCTAAATTTAAATCCTTTTTTTTATCCGACAACGTCGCAAATTCGGCCCTTTTACTTAACCTAAGAACATAGTGTTTTTTCGACTTTTAATTTCATTTTTCTCTGCAAAAATGTTCGGATTTTTCTTTTTGAAATCTACTAAACAAAATGTGTTCTTTTTATCTGTAATATTTATATTTTTCAAATCAAATGGAGCTAAACGACACCGGACCCTTTTTGCCTATAAAGACTTGTTTATTTATCTATTATTTATTTAATAAAAAAAATATGAAAATGTTGCACAATTTATTGGTACACGAATCGCGTTTAAATATTGTGTTTTTTAAGTCCCTTTATGTTTTTTCATCTTAACAAATAGTGTGCCAATTAAGAGCCTAAAAATATGGCATCTTTAAACAAGGAAAATAGTAATTTCTGTTTACCAAAATCTTAGTTTGGTTGTGGTTAGTTAAGATTTACCTTAAGCAGCAAAAAAAATAGGGTAATAAAATAGCCTAAAATGAAAATAAAAATATAGCTGGCTCTAAATAAAAAGAATCCAAAATTAAATTGTGTTTCTGTTAGCTTAAGTGGAATTAAAACAATAATGTTTAAATTTGTTTATAAAACTGCCCAACATATTAATTTTTATCACATAAAAAAATTAAGTAGTTTAAAAAAATCATTTTCTTAAAACCGATCCATTCTGACTCTGACTACCTTAGTATAAATGAAAGCATCCACATCCAGAGTTTTGACAGATTTCCAAAGAACAATTAAAAAATATGTTAAATACCTAACTGCAAATTAGTTTTTTAATTGTATGTTCATATAATATTAAAGATTAATAATAAACTAGGTTGTTGCGTTTGGAACGATTTAAAACACATTTTAAATGCGCAGCACCACCGATTATTGTTTTAGTAAACAATATTTGATTTAACTAATAAAAAAATAATATGTACCTACATAAATGATTAAAAACAATAATTTATTTAGCCTTACCCTTTCGTTCTCGTATCGTTCCATCGATTTTTCGACGCTCTGTAAAAGGTAAAGAAAACTTAAACTTATTAGGTAACAAAACTTGGCAAAAGTGGAAGACTTTAGGTAAAGAAATTCATCTCAAAAACACCACTACAAACACAAAAAATATGTAAAACAAAATAACGTTTCTACATAACACGGCCACGCCTTCATAACCATCAACGAAAACAAACTTTACTTTTGCTGCTTTGCTGGGAACTTACAATACAAAGCACAACCCAACCGACCATTAATGACCCAGTCTACCTTGAACAGGTCCGTACTTGGATTAATGGACAATGGTATATGGTATAAGTGTACGTGCCCTGTGGAAAAAGCCTGATAGATCCAAATAAAATACGATGTTTGATTAGAATTTATGATAAACTATTGTGTTTTTGAAACAGCAATTCCGGATACTTACAGATTGCACAAAAAAATAATGGATTTATGTTTTTTGTATAGTTTTCTACGGAATTATGATCAGAAAAATGGAAAGAAAAGCAAAAGCAAGTATCAGACTCATTGTTTTGCTAAAAAGATAACTAATGAATTCATTTATGAGAATTTATCAGTTAAGTTGTGACAGGGTTTCCATACGTCCAGATTTGCTCGGACATGTCCGTGTTTTCAAGGGGTTCGGGGACGTCCGGCCGCATTTTTAATATAGGTCCGGGAAAACATAATTTTTCATCCGGCAAAAAGTGGTCAGTTTATTTTCATCATTGCTTGTCCATTGAAGTTTTTTCAGAACTGTTAAAACTATGCGAATTCTTTTTTGCCGTTACTGCCCACGACGCAAATGTGGGGCGAATATTTTCGCAGCTCAGTGGACAAAAGGCTAAACAGGCTAACACTAGCATCTATAAAAGGATAATAATAATAGTAATAACCATATTTAATTTCGATATGACCTGTTCTGAGTTTTATGACTTTATATTATTACCAGAAAATAGTTCCGTATTAAATGAAGTCTGGAAATCAGATAAATGTAAAGTGTAAATATATATATATATATATATATATATATATATATATATATATATATATATATATATATATATATATATATATATATATATATATATATATATATATATATATATATATATATATATATATATATATATATATATATATATATATATATATATATATATATATATATATATATATTATATATATACAGTAAAGCGCACCGTACTGCGAACATAGGAGGCTCCTGGACGATTTTGGATGAACCCAATTCTAAAATACCAATAATAATCTTGTGGCTTGCATTTCAATTTCCGTCTCGTTTCCTTAGTTGGCTTATTTTTGGTGGGACTGGTGGGGAATGCGGTGATAAATTCGGAAGAATTATCTGCCCAGTTTAGTTGTGTACTACGTTTTTATTTTCAGTTAGAGGATGCAGTGTTTGTAGGCAAGTAACAAGAGCCTACTAGCGTCAACCGACTTCGATCTGATTTTTTTATAGCTCATAAATTTAAAATTATTGTTACGAGACCGCAACGTTTGCTGCGGTCTTAAAAACCAAACAGTTTTTCCTAATAAAATAAAATAATTTTTTCTAATAAATAATGAAACGTAGAAGATATTAATGTGCATTCATAAAATATACAAAAAACTCTTTCAAGTTATCAAAGATGCCCAAATAAACCACCTTCTTGAGCCACAAAATTACCAAGATTGTCATAAAAACGCCTTCTGATATTTGCTAGAATGTTAAGGGTAATAATCCTAAAAGAATTCTCAATTTGTAATTGTAATTTTTGTAGATTAATAGCCCTATTCTCCTGGAAACCATAAATTTCTGATTTTACGTGACCCCAGAAAAAAAAATCGTTGGGTGAGACCATGAAGTGGAAATGCATTTATCAGTAAAAACAATGTTTCTTATAAATGCATTGTTATTTTTCATTTCCATTACAGTTTTAAAAATTGTATTTGTCTAAAATGATCATCAGGGTTAATTTCGTGGGTTTTTCTTACTTTGTAGGAGCGGTATAAATTTTTTTTCAGCACTCTTCCCACTGATCTTTTGCACAAATCAACCTGTTCTGCAATTGTATTAATGGAAACTGTAGGATTTTTAATAACACTTGTCACTACCATAATTTCTTTCATTTTCCTTTCCTGGTTTTTTTTTTCTGGGGCACTATCATGTTTATGTTTTCTTGGAGTTAAACAACCAAATGTCAGAAAGTTTTTAATGATCTCGGTAAATAGTGGAAATCGTGGGAGTCGGCTTAGTTATAAATAAATTAATAAATAATTCCCTAATTTTAACAGGATTTCCACGGTGATACCATTCAAATATTTTAATTTTCTTTCAGTTCGTAAAATCCATTACTAATAATAATTATTTTATTAAAAAAACTTTTTGGTCGTAAATATTCGACACTGTACAACTATTGCCGTCGAGCGTTCGATACTAAAGAATTATTTCAGAAATAAACGTATTGAATTGTTTGCTGGAAGATTATTGATCGATAAGCAATGCGTGGCGTTTTTAGGTATATCCAAAATCGTCCAAGATTGTCCTATGTTCGCAGTACTCTGCGCTTTACTGTATATATATAATAATATATATATATATATTATTATATATATATATATTATATATATATATATATATATATATATATATATATATTTTATTATATATATATATATATATATATATATATATATATATATATATATATATATATATATATATATATATATATATATATATATATATTATTTGTTAAATTAATTATTTTTTACCATACATGGTATTTTTGTTTTTATCTGAGCACTTTATGTTTTATGTTGCCATACCTGAGAATTTTTTGTTTTATGTTACTTTATAAGGCTAATGTGTCTTTAATTTAGTTTTTTAATGTATTTTTGCATATAACAGAATAATTATTTTTAAAAAATTTTAAAGTATGGAAATCAGATAAATGTAAAGTATAAGGCTAATATGTCTTTAATTTAGGTTTATAATGCATTTTTGCATATAATAGAATACTAATTTAAAAAAAAATTTAAAGTACTTTTATTTTAATTTAGCTTTTATTGTTCTAAATAAATTTATAACATATATGTTTTGAACTGTTCAGATTTGTCTGGATTTTTGGACTCATATGTCCTGGATTTGAAAGAGACGAAATGGAAACCCTAAGTTGTGATAAATCTAGATAGACCTATCAGGATTCTTATTGGAACCTAACATTCTCTATCAGGCTTTTTCCACAGGGTGGAAAAAAACAAACGAGGTCAGTCAATTTGGGTTTAGTTACATTTTTGTGTATACATATCTATTTTGAACACAGAATAGAAAGCTTTCAATCTGGTTAGTTCTGGGAGTAATTAAAACTCTTTGGCGATTGGTGATCTGCATAACAAATAAAAGTTCTTTTGTGGCACATCTTTTTGTTTTGTTTGTTTCTCTTTGTTTTCTGATTTGGCGGTCTGATTCTGATGCATTTTTTGGAAGATAGAACTTTGAAGTTTTTATCATTTCTATAATTAAATAATACATAGTTCAAAAAAAGACTTATTTTTTTAATCATTTTAATTTATATTTTGTTTTTATATTATGAAATTTGTTTGTTTTAAAAAATTGTTATTTAATTTTCTGTATGATTTACTTTTGTTAAATTTGTTTATTAATTTTTTATAAAAAATACTCGTAAAGTTTACATTTTTTTGATGCTAAATTTTTCGTTTGATATCCAAATAGTATTGACATATTAGGGCGGAAAAAATGTCTTAGCCTATTACCCTAGTTTATTAGCCGCTTGTATAGTATTTTTCAAGATATAAGAAAATGACTAGACATATCGATTAACTCTGATTGCAATAAAAAGCCTCGAAATTGGTCCTTTATGGCCATGACAACAGGGGTGAGAACAGTTCAGGTCCGCAATAAGATATCCGCGAATAAGACATCATGAATACTTATATATTATTTCGGTCAGGTAGAAGTACGACCCTGTACGGACGGGTGCGATAATTAGATCAACCTAACCTAATTGTACTATAAATGCTAATTTCGAGGGTTTTTACTGCATTCAGAAGCAGTCGAGACTTTTAGTCAATTTCTTATATCTTAAAAAATACTATAATCTTGCAGAGCGGCCATCTACATGCACACTATATTAAGTTTTATATATTTTTTTATTAATTTGAAGCTAGATATGGAAATTTTAAAACCTGTAAGAGGCTCAAAGTGGGTGGAATGTAGTAATAATTATCCATACTCAAAAAATTACGACTAATTTGACAATTTGCTTTAAATACGGAAAACAAGACATATTACTTGAAAAGATTTTTTATTAGCTGTTTTTAAAAATAATTTTAACGATTTTTTACGCATATGCAAGTTCTGAATTACTCTGTATACTTCTTGCTTATCATGAAAGAGTGTTGTGTCAACCTTTAGTTTTAAGTAATTTTGATTTGTTACTGTAATGGCCGAACTTGCAACGAATAAATTTAACTATATTAACACTAATAAAAGCGTTTTACCAGCAAATACGACCCTGGTTTTCTTACAATTATTTACGAAGGATCTACAAGTGACGCGTTCATCTAGTCGTATTATGACTCTTATTATGAATAATTTTATAAGTGTCGATGCAAATTTATATTATTAAAGTATGCAGGAGCGGCACCCAATGACATAACATAAAATAGGCCTAATTTTTGTACTAATTCATTGCACAGGAGGGGCGCATCCAGAAATGAGTCCAGGGGGGTAGTCATAACATAAACATACAAAGAGTCTTTTTGTAAAAACCTTTTTTATACATATGTATATTGTACATACAAATATATGCATAAAAACCTTACATTTCTTATATTGTGATGTCTAGTTTACTACGTTTTGAAATAATTTAATGAAGGAACATCAGAGCTAATCCATTAAGTATTTCTTCATTTGTCGAGTTTCGTAAATAGTTCTTTAATTGTTTTAAAGCAAAAAAAGACCTCTCGCAACTACCCATTCTTACTGGTATCGTAGTAACTTGTAAGTAGTAGTAAGCAAATTTAAATTACATATTTTCAATGCGCTGCAAGTATTTTATACCTTATCCTAGGGGTGAATTTACGCAAAGGGCTAAAGAAAAGGCTGGCCTTTGTATTTTAAGTTTTGTAAATAAATATAATATACAGGATAAGATAACCATTCAATGCTATATTTTTGATACCCCTAATGGACTTTGGCTAACGCGAGCCGATGTCCATCGAGAGATTTTCGCGCTATCCTTGAACGAAAGTTAAACAGTGTTGCCGGCAGGCCTTTACTATTGGCGTGAGAAATCGCGATTAGAAAATACACATACCTTTAGCCGCCCGTTTCGCTACTTCGGTTCCGAAAAGGGAAGCGACAGACATTGGCAATGTCGCACGGTTTGTTTCACTGGGGCAGAGGTTACCGACTTAATTTTATTCGCATTTACGGAAGCATTGATTCCCGAACTGATTCAAAACCCCATTTAAATGAACCATCTATTCGTAGAGTATTATTTTGATAATACATAGTTTAAAAAAATATTTATTTGTATTAACATTTTAATTTATATTTTGTTTTTATATTATAAAAATTGTTTGTTTTAAAGGGCTTCGGTGAACTTTAACTCCATTTTTAAACAGAAATATTTTGATATTGTTTTTTACTTCTTTGTTACACCATAATAAAACACATGGGGTCTGAAAAAATTAATTTTTCACTCACATTATCACAAAATAAAATAATTTATTTACTTCCCATATAAAATATACTAAAGTAATATGGCCGACTAACATGAAAAAAAGTAGGAAAGAATACATTAAAAGGAGACGTTTTTTTTGGCGATTCCCTCCTTAAAAAAACAATGTTGCCAAATGTTTTCTAATAATTTGTTATTTTTGAAGGTTGTTTTTTTCCCATTTCCGGAAATAAAGTTTTTGATAGCAAAAACTAACCAGAACTAACAAACAATAAGTTTCAAACTATTACCTAGTTTTGGTTAGTGCCTGGTTAGTTGTCGTTAGGCTTTCCTCGTTAAGTTGTAAATTTTCTTTATCATAAATGCGCCGCCGAACAAAATGAAAAAAAGTCTGATATCTTAATAGTTCGATTTTTCATAGGCAAAAATAGGGTGGACTTTACTTCCAGACAATTACCTTATTTTAAAGATTTTTTTTTTGTAATTTGTGTATTATTATTTAATCCATAATGCTGCAAAGCTAAATTTAAATCCTTTTTTTTTTATTTGACAACGTTGCAAAATCTGGCCTTTTACTTAACCTAAAAATAAAGTGTTTTTTTCGACTTTTAATTTTATTTTTCTCTGCAAAAATGCATTTTCTCGGATTTTTTCTTTTTAAAATCTACTAAACAAAATGTCTTTTTTTATCAGTAGTTATTATTTTTTTCAAGTCGAATGGGGCTAAACGACACCGGACCCTTTTTAAAGAATTGTTATTTAATTTTCTGTATAATTAACTTTTATTAAATTTTTATAAGAATTACTAGTAAATTTTACATTCTTGTAATGCAAAATTTTTCGTTCTGATATCCAAAAAATATTGTCATATTAGGGCGGCAAAAATATTAGCCTATGGGCGGCAAAAAGTTAAATCCCGGGCCCCCTTATCCCCCATTAAAAATTTTTAACCCGGGGGACCATAGGGGCAGGGTAAAGCTGGTGGGGGAAGTAATAAAATTTGATACATTTTCATACTTTAAAAATTAAAATTGAATTTTTAAATCGACCTTAAACAAATAGTAATTTTCATTTTTAAAACAGAATTTTTTTAGACTAGGGGGATGCCACGGCACCCACTGTGCGCACGCCTATGTTTTGGGCCTTTTTCTCCTCCCGGGGAGGGTCGTTTAAATTTATAAAATTTTATAGTTTCTGAATGGATTCGGGGTTCAGTTTCCAATTTCAATATCAAATGTTTGAAGGAGATATTGAAAAGGACATACAATTTTCTTATGTTTAACAAATGTATTGCCAATAGTCTCAATAGTTTCATTCATCTATCCGAATGAGTCCTGGGGGAGGGGGTAAACCCCAAAACCTCCCATGAAGACGACAGTGGTACTTATGGTAGTGGATAAATTATTCAAACCGATATCTAAATTCCCAAAAAAAAATTGAAAGGTTTTAAAACCCCCATTAAAAAAAAATTTTTGGGGGGAAAATTAAATTGAATTTGGGTAAAGTTTTATTATTTTCTTTTCCACTTAGATATTCTTAATTTATATTTTTTTTCTTTACGCAGAAATGATATCTCAAGATAGAGCTAAGCCAATCTATACAGGGTGATTCAAAAATCGATCACGAAACTTAAGAAGGTGATTCTACATGACAAAATAATGAAAGAGCCTCATATATTTTTTTTTCAAAATGTCATTCGTTTTCGAGTTACAAGCCGACAAAGTTCAAGTTTTTATTTTTTGTTTACGGAAAAACCGATTCCACTAATATTCGAAACGTAGGCTGATCGATTGCGCTTCATCATTTTAGTAACAATTCACATTGATTGTGTGTCGCTAGAGGGCACTTTACCTACATTGAATATTGTTTTTTTGTCATATTTTTTTAGTTTTGACAACTTTACTAGTTTTAAGTATGTTTTCTCAAAGACTGATGCAAGGCCTTTAAAAAAGGTGCTCTTCATTTAACTCGCTGAATCCAACCGTTTAGACGTAAGTCGCCCTTAAAAATTAAGTGACAAATTTACAATAAACTTAATAATTTAAATATCGAATATTGTGATATACATTATTTAATGGCTAAAAATTAATGAAACATTACTAAACAAACTAAAAATGGTTCTCAAAATGTCCCCCATTTTCTTCCAAACATTTCTCAATACTCTTCAAAAAATGTCGCCTAACTCGATGAATTCCCGGTGTTTCTTTAATAATTTGGCATTTTTCGATTATCCTTAGACGATTTTGTGTTCGATTTTTGGAATCACCCTGTATATCGAAGAATCTCGTAAACCGCGCTTAAACATGATTTTAATAAAATTGTATAATTAATTCCTTTTAAAATTTTTGCAGATCAGCTAGTTAGATCGGTAACTTTTATCCTTATTTTTATCTTTTATAGTCAAATTTATACATGAAAATTCAAGAGCTTTATAAAAAAAACATAGTAATTCGTTATAACTTATTCTTCGGCGCCGACGCGTCTTTTTATCAGATTATACCGAAAATTCTCAAGCATTATTGTTTGATTGTTTTAGCTATATGCAAAAAATTGCATAAGAGCACAAATTTTATTTCACCTTCCTAACTAATGTTCAATTTTAAGGACAACAAACAATGCCTATCCTTAAACTTATTTAGGTAAAAAGTGGGCAAATAAATTCACACCATTTACAAAAATTGTTTATTACAATAGATCTGTACATTTTGTATAGACAATAGACACTATTGTTAGTATAAAAATATTAGTTACCTAAGCGTTTAAAGCACAATTTTTGTTATGGACGGAAAGCAACTAAATAACAAATAAATAATTACAACGATGAAAACTTAACATTATTAAAATTAATATTATCTTACAATAGCGTAAAAAAAGATATACTTATAAAAATTAGAGAAATTATAACATTTTGCCCTAAACTTACTTCATAAATAATTTATGAAAAACAAAAATTGACCTTCAGTTTAAATGCACTTAAAGATTAAATTAAAATAATGATCCCCAAATTAATAATGGTTTACAGCCATTTAAACTTTCTGAAAACATAAATTGCCTTAGCCTCAAGTTATTTTTTCTTAATGACTATAATTTTAGGTAATTTTTATGTTTTATACACAAAATTTTCATACTTCTATTACCATTTCGAACACCAAATATTTTTAATCAGTGTTTTTTGGACTTCCATTGTATTAATTTATTCAAAAAACATAACTTTTTAACTGGTGAGTATCTCCAGCCGTCTTCAGGTGAATACTGTAATATTATGTTTTTAAATAAAGACAACAAAACTCCAAAAACACCTTTCATTCACTCTACATCATTGTCTATCACCTTCAAGCAAACTTTCTTAGCCATGTTTTATTCTAAATTATTTAATGCGCATAGTGAAATGTATCACTGTGGAAAAAATGTTCTACGGAATTTTACTTATCATATTTAAGGCAAGGTTTGAAGCTAAAGTTTTCTGCAGTCTTTTGAAAACTTTTATTATGTAAAACTGATTTCTTAGTAAGTCTTTCTTTTATATACCTTAAGTATTTAAATGTATATTAAATATTATTGAATAATCAACTTTTAATCCTAATCGAGAGCAATTTTTGTACAAAATTAAGTATTTAACACCAAAGTTTTAATATATGACTTTTAAAAACCTTTTGGAGCACTGAACTTAAATACTAATCAATTTTGAAATGTTCAAAGGTATGAGATTATCTACAAATATTCGAAGTAATTTGATTTTATAGTTGCAAGTTTTAATAAACTATAGTAGAGGCATAAATAATGAAATTATACTGTGAAATAGAAATTTTAAAGTATATAATAATAACAGGAAAAAAAGTTGCTAACCATTACAAATACGAATGGGTCGTTTTTATTTGGTTAAATCAGATCCATTTAAAGGTTTGAAAATACCAGGTTAAGTGATCCAAAGTCAAATTTGCATTACATTGGACCAAATAAAAAAGGATTAGTAAAGTTTATGTTAGCTGAATGGACCCAAATGAAAACTGCCCAAATGTTATAAATTAAAATAAGTTTGTAAATAGAAATATGTTTGCTTGGCCTACTACATTAATCTAGTATTTTATTTGGCAGGCGCAATGAATTAATTTTAATTCTCCCTTCTATTTATAATACCTAAATAACGGTGGACAAAAGGTTTTAGTTTCTTTGCAAATAATTTTCATATATTGAATTTTGTGTCTTAATGATAAAAAATGTTATTAACTTATTCACAGCACTGCTTTAACCAGTTTAAAACCAACTAAGTTGCCAAGAAAAAAGGTTTTGTGGTTCTGACAATCTCGCTCTATTTCAAATACTATCTATAAATTTTAAATTTAAAACTAATATGAAAATCAACTCCTTTTACAAAGCGCTAAAGAGGTTTTAAAATTTCATGTGGTACACAATAATTATGTAATTAACCCACAGTGCTATCAAAGCCTTTATTTTTAATGGACGCCCAAAAGACTATCACAATTTCTATCTTTATCCTATAAGTTTAATCTTACTGTTCTCTTCATGATTCTAAATACAGTATAAATTGAGAAAAGTATATGTGTAAAGACAAAGTATGAGTATGAACATGTTCTAAAAAATTTTTTTTTTCAAAAAAAAAAAAAAAAGCATTTTTTTTTAAAGGGAATAAAAATTTTAAAATTTTCCCATCTAAAAACCAAAATGTAAATTTTAATTACGGGGCGTCACAACCCCTTATACAAGAGCCCAAAAAAAAAAAAAAAATTTTTTTAAAAAAACAAAAAAAAAGCACCTTTTTTTTTAAACGGAATAAAAAAGATATCCCCCTTTTCCTTTAAAAAACCAAATATGGTAAATTTAATTTTCCCGGGCGTCCAAAACCCTTATACCCCCGAGTTTAAAAATGAAAAAAAATTTTTTTTTAAAAACAAAAAAAAAGCCCTTTTTTTTAAAAACGGAAATAAAAGATATACCCTTTTTTCCATCTAAAACCAAATATGGTAAATTTGTTAGGGGAGCATCACACCACCCTTATATACCAAAGTCCGAAAAAAATGAAAAAAAATTTTTAAAAAACAAAAAAAAGCACCATTTTTTAAAACGGAATATAAAAGATATCCCCTTTTTCATCAAAAAACCAAATATGGAAATTTAATTCCCCGGAGCGATCAAAATTCACCCTTATACAAGAGTCCGAAAATGACAAAAAAATTTTTTTTTCAAAAACAAAAAAAAAGCACCATTTTTTTAAAACGGAATATAAAAGATAAACACTCCCTTTTCCATCTAAAAACCAAATATGGTAAATTTAAGTTCACCGGAGTATCACAATTCACCCTTATATCCTAAGAGTCCGTAAAAAATGAAAAAAAATTTTTTTCAAAAACAAAAAAAAAGCACCATTTTTTAAACGGAATATAAAGATATAATCCCCTTTCCCATCAAAAAACCCAAAATAGGGGGAAATTTAAGTTACCGAGGACTACACCCCCCCTTATATACCAAAAGTCGTAAAAATGACAAAAAAAAAATTTTTTCAAAAACAAAAAAAGCACCATTTTTTTTAAACGGAATATAAAAGATATACCCTTTCCATCTAAAAAAAAATATGTAAATTTAAGTTCACCGGAGCGATCACACCACCCTTATATACCAAGAGTCCTTGTAAAAATGACAAAAATATTTTTTTCAAAAACAAAGAAAAAGCACCATTTTTTAAAACGGAATATAAAAGTTTTCCCCTTTCCATCTAAAACCAAATATGGTAAATTTAAGTTCACCTGGAGCGATACACCACCCTTATATACCAGAGTCCTTAAAAATGACAAAAAAATATTTTTTTCAAAACAAAGAAAGAACCTTTTTTTTAAAACGAATATAAAAAAGATATACCCCTTTTCCATCTAAAAACCAAATATGGTAAATTTAAGTTTACCGGAGCGATCACACCACCCTTATATACCAAGAGTCCGTAATAAAAAAATATTTTTTCAAAAACAAAAAAGCACCATTTTTTAAAAACGGAAATAAAAGATAAAAATTTTCACAAAACCAAAGGGGTAAATTTAAGTTCACCGGAGGACAATTCACCCTTATATACCAATAGTCCGTAAAATGAAAAAAAATATTTTTTTCAAAAAAAAAAGCACCATTTTTTTTTAAAACGAATTATAAAAATATCCCCCTTTTCATCTAAAACCAAATATGGTAAATTTGCCACCGGAGCGATCACAATTCACCCTTAGTAAAAGTCCGAAAAAATGACAAAAATATTTTTTCAAAACAAAGAAAAAGCACCATTTTTTAAAACGGAATATAAAAAGTTATACCCCTTTTTCCATCTAAACCAAATATGGTAAATTTAAGTTCACCGGAGCGATCACAATTCACCTTATATCCCAAAAGGGGCCGTAAAAAATGACAAAAAAATATTTTTTTCAAAAACAAAGAAAAAGCACCATTTTTTTAAAACGGAATATAAAAGATATACCCCTTTTCCATCTAAAAACCAAATATGGTAAATTTGGTTCACCGGAGCGGATCACAATTCACCCTTATATACAAGAGTCCGTAAAAATGAAAAAAAATATTTTTTCAAAAACAAAGAAAAAGCACCATTTTTTTAAAACGGAATATAAAAGATATACCCTTTTCCATCTAAAACCAAATATGAAATTTAGTTCACCGGAGGATCACAATTCACCCTTATACCAGAGTCCGTAAAAATGACAAAAAAATATTTTTCAAAAAAAAAAAAAAAAAAAAAAAAAAAAAAAAAAAAAAAAAAAAAAAAAAAAAAAAAAAAAAAAAAAAAAAAAAAAAAAAAAAAAAAAAAAAAAAAAAAAAAAAAAAAAAAAAAAAAAAAAAAAAAAAAAAAAAAAAAAAAAAAAAAAAAAAAAAAAAAAAAAAAAAAAAAAAAAAAAAAAAAAAAAAAAAAAAAAAAAAAAAAAAAAAAAAATATTTTTTTCAAAAACAAAAAAAAGCACCATTTTTTAAAACGGAATATAAAAGATATACAAACCTATATCCAGAGTCCTAAAAATGAAAAAAAAATATTTTCAAAAACAAAGAAAAAGCACCATTTTTAAAACGGAATATAAAAGATATACCCCTTTTCATCAAAAACCAAATATGGTAAATTTAAGTTCACGGAGCGATCACAATTCACCCTATATACCAAATCGTAAAAATGACAAAAAAAATTTTCAAAACAAAAAAAACACCATTTTTAAAACGGAATTAAAAATATACCCTTTTCACCCTAAAAACCAATTGTAAATTTAAGTTGACCGGAGCGATCAAATTCACCCTTATATACAAAAGTCCGTAAAAAATGACAAAAAAATATTTTTTCAAAAACAAAAAAAGCACCATTTTTTTAAAACGGAATATAAAAGATATACCCCTTTTCATCTAAAAACCAAATATGGTAAATTTAAGTTCACCGGAGCGATCACAATTCACCCTTATATACCAAGAGTCCGTAAAAAATGACAAAAAAAAATTTTTTTTCAAAAACAATAAAAAGCACCATTTTTTAAAACGGAATATAAAAGATATACCCCTTTTTCATCTAAAAACCAAATATGGTAAATTTAAGTTCACCGGAGCGATCACCATTCACCCTTATATACCAATAGTCCGTAAAAATGACAAAAAATATTTTTTCAAAACAAAAAAAGCACCTTTTTTTAAAACGGAATATAAAATATATACCCCTTTTTCATCTAAAAACCAGATATGGTAAATTTAAGTTCACCGGAGCGATCACATTCACCCTTATATACAAAAGTCCGTAAAAATGACAAAAAAATATTTTTTTCAAAAACAAAGAAAAGCACCATTTTTTAAAACGGAATATAAAAGATTATCCTTTTCATCTAAAAACCAAATATGGTAAATTTAAGTTCACCGGAGCGATCACAATTCACCCTTATATACAAAGTCCGTAAAAATGACAAAAAATTATTTTTTCAAAAACAAAAAAGCACCATTTTTTTAAAACGGAATATAAAAGATATACCCCTTTTTCATCAAAACCAAATATGGTAAATTTAAGTTCACGGACGATCACAATTCACCCTTATATAGCAAAGTCCGTCAAAAATGACAAAAAAATAATTTTTTCAAAAACAAAAAAAAAGCACCATTTTTTTAAAACGGAATATATAAAAGATATACCCCTTTTCCATCTAAAAACCAAATATGGTAAATTTAAGTTCACCGGAGCGATCACAATTCACCCTTATATAGCAAAAGTCCGTAAAAAATGACAAAAAAATTTTTTCAAAAACAAAGAAAAAGCACCATTTTTTTTAAACGGAATATAAAAGATATACCCCTTTTCCATCTAAAAACCAAATATGGTAAATTTAAGTTCACCGGAGCGATCACAATTCACCCTTATATACTAAAACAAAAAATAATCAAAATATATTTTAAATTCTGATCCCTTTTTTTATGACGTTTTGTTATTAAATAATTTCTTGTTTTAGTTTCATCTTGACAACGGTGGCCGACTTGCTACCAAAACGTAGATTCATATTTTTGATTTGTGGTTTTTTGGGAGGGGTTTTCTTCTTTTTTATTGCAGGCAATCTGCAAGTTCATAGGGGTCAATAGGGCTGAACAGAGTCAGCTCGTTATACCCCGGGACCTGGACCGAAGAGGTCCCATTTTCCAAAAAGTACTAAGGCAAGTATCAAAAAAAAACTGAAACATGAATCCGCCACAAAACTATAGAACATATTTACAAAAAAAAAATCTTGTCATTATATTAATTCATGTTCAATTTATGTCGGAGAACCTATGTTTGTTATACCAAATATAGAATAAGTTTAAAAATACTCAAAAAAATGGATTTTTATTATAAATACAAAATTAAATTAATAAAATTCTTGTATGTTGCCAATAGTTTTCCATATACTTACTGGATACATTATGTAAAAACAAATGATAAGGAAAAAAGTATACAAAAATTGCATACTGAAAAATGTTGAAATTGCTATCAATATTGATAGTTAAACTATCTAAACACTGCCGCGTGGATACAAAAGTATTTTAGGCGCTTTTAAAGCCTGAAAAGTCTTAACATTATTTTTTTCCTTGATAAAAAAATGTATATTTTTTAATGCACTGCTTTATTTAACTTAAAATGGAATACAAAATATATGCATATTTAAAAAAAAAATATCCTTAAAAACTACTGCTTCAAATAAAAAAAGGAGCAAAATATAGATAGTTTTGAGATTTTAAGTATAAATAAAACTTTTAACAACGTACCTATTTGAAGAATCAATCACTTTTTTATATTTGGTTGCTACCTTTTATTCTTTAATTACTAAGTCTTTGAACATTACTTCTTTTTTGCTAAAAGAAGTCAGTAATATTCTTTACCAAAATGTATGTAAATTAACCATATAAAATATTTTTTAAAAACACTCGTATTGTTTTTATCACTTATTTAAGAGACATAAACGTTGACATTAAATTAAAACCCATGTATTATTGCTTTTATACTTGTATAAAAAGAAAAGAAGAAAATAAATTGTTATTATTCTTGGATTTTGTATTATTTTTATTTAATATTTAAGTTCCCGTAAATTACACATTAAAATTTTTGCTCTACGGCACTGGAATACAGCATACGTTTTAAATAAATGTTTAAAAATGGTAAAACTGCACAAATTTTAAAGATACCATATTTGGCCCTTAGATATAAATGGTGCATACCTTCCTTATTCCGTTAAAAAATGTTTCTTTATACATGTATGTTTTCCATATTCCATAAGGCCACTACATACTGGCCCCAATTTTTGGCTTCCTTGGTAAACAGCTTTTTTCATTCTAATAATCTTTTTTTGTAATTAAATATTAATTCCTTAGTAATGATGCTATGTCAGAGATTTTTTTATAATCTAATTAAAAAATATACCGGGTACAAAATGAAACAAAGTTTCTTTCCGAAAATTTATAAAGCCCTGTGGGACGCAACAGCTACAGTAGTCTTTTCTTTGTGGTACATTTTTTTCATCACGGCATTATCTTTTATCTCTGCCTTTTTAGAGATACTTTGTTTTAAAACCGACGTAGAAAAAAACACTTTGTTTCATGGTTGCACCCTGTGTTAATTAAAATCTGAATAAAAATGTATATGGAGGCCAGTATATTTAAAACATTTTTTTAACTTGTTCTTTACATGTGGAAGTGTACAGGGTGTACATAGTCCTTTGACTGGATCTCTTTGAGCATGCGACCAGAGATCCGTGGATTTTTGCAACGGTATCTAAAGTCGTTTGGGTCGCTGATCTCGAAAAAAATGGTTTTAGGGACCAAAAGTGGTCCTTTTTTATTTGCAGTTTTTTCTTATTTTTTGGGGTTTTCTGTAATTATGCATCGTTATTTTATGGGAAAATAGTTGAAACAAAAGTTGTAGAGAATTTAATTACAAACATTTTCAATTTTTTTTTCTGTACGTCGAGTAATCGACTGCGAGATGTTAATGCGCGGTTATTTCCTAACCCCTTGTGTTGTTTTTTTCGATCATATCGCGATCACGATAATGCGCTGGAATAAGAAAATAAAAACACAAATTGCCCAGAATCATTTAGCCTGCTTCTTGTTTTTCAATAAAAGTGTAGGGAAGAGGGTAATGTGACGCGTGGGGTAATGCAACGCACGTCGTGTTCTATAGTACTAGAACACAAGTTTCTGACACGGCGTCAATGACACCAGATAACTCGCCTGCGCCATATTACCCCACTCTCCCCTACATCAAATAATAGACTGGATATTTCGCCATTTTTGTTTTCATTTACTTATTCAAGGTTGGGAAATGGCCGCGCATGAACATCTTCCAGTCGATTACTCGACTTACCGAAAAGTCACAGAAAAAAGAAATGGAAAATGTTCTTTAATTAAATTCTCTACAACTTTTGCTTTTACTATTTTTTCATAAAATAACTATTCGTAAGAGAAGATTACAAAAAATGACCAAAAACTGCAAATAAAAAAAAATTGGACTATTTTTGGCCTCTAAAACAATTTTTTTCGTGATCAGCGACCCAAAAGACTCCGGATACCGTTGCAGAAATCCATGGAACTCTGGTGGCATGCCCAAAGAACAAGCGATCTTGTATGTTTTTCAGGATTCCTTTATTGAAGAGATTTGTATAGGGTTTCTTTATTAGAAGAGATAGGTTGCCTTACAATACCGTGCAACTTTGTAAACAAAATATGCTATAAATAAAGTTTCATAACCCTCTGAGTTTTACAGTACGGGGTAAAATTAAAAATTTGCATTGGAACGCCCGTATATCGGCTATGTATCAAAAGTAAAACCTATTTATACATATTTTCGTTGTGTAGAATCTATTGGTGTAGTCGTTTCTATTTTTTTGACTTAAGTATAACTTAAACGAATCATAGTTTTAAGATTATTCCCAGTAGACATAGTAAATAGTTTTTGTCAAATACGATGTCACCTTAATTATTTCAAATAAAGAGACAAAATAGTTTAAAATTTAAAAGATGCAATTATTGCGCCTATTTTAATTCGGTCTACTTTGTTAACATGTATTAGAATAAAATTCGGTGCTCTTTGAAAAAAAACATAAAAACTATAAAATGTCGGATTTTTACTGACGGCCCACTTTGCTTTTATATGGACTATTTATACAGACAGGTGCGAAGCGCACATTATAAAAAGCAAAGGCGGTGCCATTTCATATCGAACCTTTTAAACTACTGTTTATGTTTTTTTTAAAGAGCACCGAATTTTCATTCTAATACTAATCCAACTATACTACTTCATTCAAAATTTTTTTGGACAAATGCCCTCGGGGCATATTTTTTATTTACACTAAATTAAATTCTTTAAGGCACGTACAAACCAGATGTGGGTAAAGAGAGTTTTAGAGAAAGAAAGAAAGATTACCCATTGAACGTTGTTTTTTTTATATAACTAAGAAATTAATGTCTTTTTTAGGTATATATATATATTTTTTTTAAATCTTATTGCGACAAATATTTTTTTATTTTTTATTTCAATTAAAATATTCTTTTACACATACAAATAACATAGGGGGCTGTAAATCTTGTAAAATATATAAGCAATTTGTGAATATTATTTTTTGCTAATAAGGGAATTAAAGTGGAAGTGTTTCAAAACAGTTTCTATGGTTTTAAGTGTTTACGTTTTTTTTATTTATTTTACGCATTTATTTTGGTACATACAAATAAAAGTGGGATGGTTCCAGGACATGTCATAAAATCACCGATTTTCGTTGATTTTTAGATCTGAATGGTTCCTTCATTTCCCGTTTTTAAGGTGGTTTTTCTTCATTAAAAAAATATCATTTTTCATGGACTTTTGTATAAAAGGGCCAAATTGAAAAATATCCAGACAAGTTAAAGGGTCTAAAAACGGACTCTTGTTATATAAGGGTGAATTGCGACCGCTCCGGTAAACTTAAATTCACCATATTTGGTTTTAAGATGGTAAAGGGGAATGTCTTTTAAATTCCGTTTTAAAAAAATGGTGCTTTTTCTTTGTTTTTGAAAAAAATATTTTTTTTGTTATTTTTTACGGACTCTTGTTATATAAGGGTGAATTGTGATCGCTCCGGTGAACTTAAATTTACCATATTTGGTTTTTAGATGGAAAAGGGGTATATCTTTTATATTCCGTTTTAAAAAATGGTGCTTTTTCTTTGTTTTTGAAAAAAATATTTTTTTGTCATTTTTTACGGACTCTGGTATATAAGGGTGAATTGTGATCGCTCCGGTAAACTTAAATTTACCATATTTGGTTTTTAGATGGAAAAGGGGTATATCTTTATATTCCGTTTTAAAAAATGGTGCTTTTTCTTTGTTTTTGAAAAAAATATTTTTTTGTCATTTTTTACGGACTCTTGGTATATAAGGGTGAATTGTGATCGCTCCGGTAAACTTAAATTTACCATATTTGGTTTTTAGATGGAAAAGGGTATATCTTTTATATTCCGTTTTAAAAAAATGGTGCTTTTTCTTTGTTTTTGAAAAATATTTTTTTGTCATTTTTACGGACTCTTGGTATATAAGGGTGAATTGTGATCGCTCCGGTAACTTAAATTTACCATATTTGGTTTTAGATGGAAAAGGGTATATCTTTTATATTCCGTTTTTAAAAAAATGGTGCTTTTTCTTTGTTTTTGAAAAATATTTTTTTGTCATTTTTTACGGACTTTGCTATATAAGGGTGAATTGTCATCGCTCCGGTGAACTTAAATTTACCATATTTGGTTTTTAGATGGAAAAGGGGTATATCTTTTATATTCGTTTTAAAAAAATGGTGCTTTTCTTTGTTTTTGAAAAAATATTTTTTGTCATTTTTTACGGACTTTGTATATAAGGGTGAATTGTGATCGCTCCGGTGAACTTAAATTTACCATATTTGGTTTTTAGATGGAAAAGGGGTATATCTTTTATATTCCGTTTTAAAAAAATGGTGCTTTTTTTTTGTTTTTGAAAAAATATTTTTTTTTCATTTTTTACGGACTTCTGTATATAAGGGTGAATTGTGATCGCTCGTGAACTTAAATTTACCATATTTGGTTTTTAGATGGAAAAGGGGTATATATTTTATATTCCGTTTTAAAAAATGGTGCTTTTTTTTGTTTTTGAAAAAATATTTTTTTTGTCATTTTTTACGGACTCTTGGTATATAAGGGTGAATTGTGATCGCTCCGGTGAACTTAAATTTACCATATTTGGTTTTTAGATGGAAAAGGGGTATATCTTTTATATTCCGTTTTAAAAAATGGTGCTTTTCTTTGTTTTTGAAAAAAATATTTTTTTTGTCATTTTTTACGGACTTTGTATATAAGGTGAATTGTATCGCTCCGGTGAACTTAAATTTACCATATTTGGTTTTTAGATGGAAAAGGGGTATATATTTTATATTCCGTTTTAAAAAAAATGGTGCTTTTTTTGTTTTTGAAGAAAAATTTTTTTTTTTTCATTTTTTACGTACTATTGGTATATAAGGGTGAATTGTGATCGCTCCGGTGAACTTAAATTTACCATATTTGGTTTTTAGATGGAAAAGGGTATATCTTTTATATTCCGTTTTAAAAATGGTGCTTTTTTTTGTTTTTGAAAAAAATTTTTTGTCATTTTTTACGGACTCTTGGTATATAAGGGTGAATTGTGATCGCTCCGGTGAACTTAAATTTACCATATTTGGTTTTTAGATGGAAAAGGGGTATATCTTTTATATTCCGTTTTAAAAAATGGTGCTTTTTCTTTGTTTTTGAAAAAAATTTTTTTTTGTCATTTTTTAAGGACTCTTGGTATATAAGGGTGAATTGTGATCGCTCCGGTGAACTTAAATTTACCATATTTGGTTTTTAGATGGAAAAGGGTATATCTTTTATATTCCGTTTTAAAAAAATGGTGCTTTTTTTTGTTTTTGAAAAAATATTTTTTTGTCTTTTTTTACGGACTTTGGTATATAAGGGTGAATTGTGATCGCTCCGGTGAACTTAAATTTACCATATTTGGTTTTTAGATGGAAAAGGGGTATATCTTTTATATTCCGTTTTAAAAAAATGGTGCTTTTTCTTTGTTTTTGAAAAAATATTTTTTTTGTCATTTTTACGGACTCTTGGTATATAAGGGTGAATTGTGATCGCTCCGGTGAACTTAAATTTACCATATTTGGTTTTTAGATGGAAAAGGGTATATCTTTTATATTCCGTTTTAAAAAAATGGTGCTTTTTCTTGTTTTTGAAAAAAATATTTTTTGTCATTTTTTACGGACTCTTGTATATAAGGGTGAATTGTGATCGCTCCGGTGAACTTAAATTTACCATATTTGGTTTTTAGATGGAAAAGGGTATTCTTTTATATTCCGTTTTAAAAAATGGTGCTTTTTTTTGTTTTTGAAAAAAATATTTTTTTGTCATTTTTACGGACTTTGGTATATAAGGGTGAATTGTGATCGCTCCGTGAACTTAAATTTACTCATATTTGGTTTTTAGATGAAAAGGGTATATCTTTTATATTCCGTTTTAAAAAATGGTGCTTTTTTTTGTTTTTGAAAAAAATTTTTTTTGTCATTTTTAGGACTTTGGTATATAAGGGTGAATTGTGATCGTCTCGGTGAACTTAAATTTACCATATTTGGTTTTAGATGGAAAAGGGGTATATCTTTTATATTCCGTTTTAAAAATGGTGCTTTTTCTTTGTTTTTGAAAAAAATATTTTTTTTGTCATTTTTACGGACTCTTGTATATAAGGGTGAATTGTATCGTCGGTGAACTTAAATTTACCATATTTGGTCTTTAGATGAGAAGGGTATATATCTTTCATATTCCGTTTTAAAAAAGAGGTGCTTTTTCTTTGTTTTTGAAAAAATATTTTTTGTAATTTTTACCGTTTCTGGTATATAAGGGTTAAATTGGGGTTGCTCCGGCGAACTTAAATTTACCATATTTGGTCTTTAGATGAAAAGGGTATATATCTTTCATATTCAGTTTTAAAAAAGTGGTGCTTTTTCCTTGTTTTTGGAAAAATGATTTTTTTGTAATTTTTTACGGACTCTTGTATATAAGGGTGAATTGCGACCGCCCCGGTAAACTTAAATTCACCATATTTGGTTTTAGATGGAAAAGGGGTATATCTTTTAAATTCCGTTTTAAAAAATGGTGCTTTTTCTTTGTTTTTGAAAAAAATTTTTTTGTTATTTTTTACGGACTCTTGGTATATAAGGGTGAATTATGACCGCCCCGGTAAACTTAAATTCACCATATTTAGTTTTTAGATGCTAAAGGGGTATATCTTTTATATTCCGTTTTAAAAAATGGTGTTTTCTTTGTTTTTTAAAAAAATATATTTTTTTTATTTTTTACGGACTCTTGTCATAAAAAGGGTGAATTGTGACCGCCCTGGTAAAGTTAAATTTACCATATTTGGTTTTAGATGGAAAGAGCGCTAAATCTTTTTTATTCCGTTTAAAAGAAAAGGTGCTTACCTTGTTTTGAAAAAATCATTTTTAAGCAGATGTTTTGTTTAAGTAAAGGTAAATTCTTTTAAAATTTTTTACGGATGTTGTGTATAAGTGATTAATTAGACCTTCCTGTAAACTTTAATTTACCATATTTGCTTGATCAATGGACGGCCCCAACAAAAAAAAAAAAAATGTTTGTGTCCAGTCACATCACTCCTAATTATTGTATTTGCCTTCTTTATTTTACATATTTTATACATGTTTAGGAAATAAAACACTCCCACAAATATAATAAAACAAAGAAAGTTTATTTACATAATACAATATTAAAATATTTCTATTTAAATTTTTGTCTTTGTTCTTGTCTGTCGATGTAATATCTTGATGCGACGCATTTAATTTCAGGCCCGCTTTTCTTTGGTCGGTCTAAGGTTCAACGAACGTTCGGAACTTCAGGATCATGGAATTTTCTGAGCAAATCTTATCTTCTAGTTAGTGCACCCTATTGCTAGCTACAGATTGTTTCTTATTGTACTTATATTAATTGTTTAAATTATATTAGCAATTTTAGATAGATACTTTATATTGACCATAATAAGCTTTGGCAGAAAAATAAAGAACGTTTCACGAGGGTTTGTACTTACGTCATCAATGACGTCATGACTTAGGAAAAAGGGTTGTCGTAGCTAATTCATATAAATTCAATGCTGTTCACATTTTTAATTAAAGTTAGGCAATATTGATGCAAGTACGTTTCAGCGCTCTTTAGAGCACGTTCAGAATTGTTTTCTAATAAAATTTTTAATTCATCATGATCCGATTGCACCAATGTACTTTTAATTTTCTTAAGGTAAAGCTAAGCTTAAATCAAAAATTCGATTGGACCAGTCGTTATCGGCGGATTCAAGGTTCGCTTTATCTCAGCCTAAAAATAGATTTGATCATAACGTTATTCTTTGTCTCAATTTTGTTGATTTTTTTGTGTTTTCATGATGAAAGACTCATCGAAATCCCTGATTTTTTAGAAAATGGGTGTTTTAGTCGCAGCATACTGGAACAAGTAATTATCAGAATACAACATTTTAGAAAGATTTCATTTTTAAAAAGCCAACAGTGTTAACCTTATAGAAACCAGAAAGAAATACCTGGAATATAATACATATAACAATTTACAGTTAATACCTGGAATATAGCACCTATATAACGATTTGCAGTTATTTCAAACTCTTCCGATTTTCGGGCTGTGACGGTCTGTATAAATTGGTTTATTTTTTATAATGTTCTTGTACCATGCTAACTTGCACTTGCTAGCAACAAACGTTTTCTTTTCGTATGTTCTCTCTTTTTTGGTAATTTTATTTGTTAGTTTACGTTCTTTTTTTTTATTCTTTAATCAAATTATTTATTTGGATGTTATATAAGGTTTTACACAATAAAAATACGAAAATGAAAATAAAATCTGACGTTACTTTTGACAAAACAATTTTTTGACAAGTTTGAAAATGACAGTTTCATAACCCATATTTTAGGATATTATTATTGTAGCTTTAAAAAATCAGCTGCTGAACGGCAGCCATTTGATTTAAGAAACGACCAACCTTTTTGACGTCATTAATTTGTTTCAGTCTGTTTTGACCTTTTTAATTTGTTAAAAAAGGTAAGGCAATTGATGACGAAAGTACAAACCCTCTTGAAACGAAGTATACCATTTTTGACCCTGTAAATGTCATAAACACAAAAATCCTAATTTTATTCAATACTTAATAAATTCTACAATGCCCATCCATGTCTCACGGTAACATTCCTGAAACTGATTTTTTTACTAAAAAGTTATCTTACCTTTTAAAACCATAAGCCACTGCTGACCAATAGAACATGCTTATAAAAGCGTATTATTTTGTTTTGCAGCATTATCGTAACAAGGCAATATTTAAACTAAAGTTACCAAATATAAATGTGAATGATACATATACATACTAACATTTTTTATAAAAGTTCTTGGTGTTATTAAAACAAGTTTTTTTATTAGGCATTTTGGTTTCATTAGATACCTTAGAAATATAATATATTTTTTAATATAACTGTTAAACACCAGATTTCTTGGTAACCAAAAATAAAATATTTGGATAAATAAAATCTTTCAACATTTATACCTATACATTTCCAAAAAATGAAACATTATTTTATTAAATACAGAAACATAGTTTATTTTATTTATATTACTTAGAATAAATGCTAATCTGTCTGCACCTAAACAAACCATTATTTTATATTTTTCATATAAATATAAGCATTCCACTGATATTTTTAGACTTGTGAATATTATTATTTGTAATACCTATTTAAAATCTGACGTAGGATCATTTAAGCATTTTTAAGTTGTAGCCTACTTCAGAATAAAACCGGTATTTTATGAAAATGTATTAAAATGAAGCGATAGAGCATATAAGGAAAAAACTCATAGTATACTTTATTATTTCCTAAAGAGAAAGAAAGAAGAAGCTTATATGATGACTAATTTCGGCCATTTTTAGCAGCTAATTTAGTTTTAATAAGTTAATAATTATTGCCTATTAGGATTCTTCCATTTTACCAATTTATGAGTAATTTCTATAACAAATTTATTCTACATACAATGATAAAGTAGGTACCTATTTTCTCATAAATAGAAGAGAAATCTTATGTCAGGTATGGGGTAAGGAGTATAAAAAACATTCACAAAATTGAAAATGCCATATTATACTAGTGCGTGCATGAGCGCCCCTGGGGTTAGGTTTAACGTTTAAAGTGAGTGGGTATAACACCCTTCCACCGCCCCTGGGGAAGCAAATAAATGTTTATTTAGGACAAACACGTGCTCTCTAATAAATAACTGTAAATACTTAAAGTTTGAGCACATAAAGAGATTTCAATTAACAGAGAGTTACATACAACTGAAAAAAATAACAAAATTCAACACCCTGCATTATAGAAAGGAGACATTTTATGATATATGTTTATTTTAACTTTTTTCTTAAAATACTTGAGAAATCATTCCTTCACATAGTTTAGATCACCTAGGAAACATTTTGGGTTATTTTTTACTTAATTAGGTACACCTTCGCCGATTTGGATGATTTACTGTATCTGAGAATTTTTTGGGTTGCTGATCACCAATCTAAAAGTCAATTCTTATTAGCAACATTTAATTTTCGAGTTATTAACCATTAAGCTTAAAACTCAAACTAACCACACTTTTACTGTTTTTTTTTAAATAAATTAAAATTCTGAAAAGGAAAATGTGATTGTGCAGATAGAACAACAGTGTCTGTTTGAGCTCCGACCAGTGAAGTGCTTACGATAAAAAAACTACATAGTTTTTTCTGGGAAGGCGGTTGAAGTAGCTGTATCAACAGCTTTTACATTAGGGGATCAAGGAGAGACTTAAGCCAAACGATGGAGTCCTTCTTCTGAGGCTAAGCAAAAAATGGTTGCGGCGCGGTTGTAAAAATTTTCGGGAATTTCTGGGGGCTTCCAGCCTGACATCCAGTTTTTCCACATACATATATAAATCATCAAAAAAGGTGATGGTGTAATTAAGTTAAAAATTTCCACATCCTGTAAATGACAAAATGTTTGCTATGGAAAACCTAACTAGGTATATCTCTTTAAAAAAACAATGTTTAAGCCTGGATAGGTTAAGAAGAAGCCAAGTTTGGCAATAGTTCTCAAGAAATCTTTGGTAGTGCAAAAAGTATCTCAGGTACTTTGTGAACCAAGATTTGTGTCTAAAACACTTAAGGGCAACAACTTGATAGTGATTTGTAATAAAAATAATTATCCAGCTTTGCAATCGTAAGTTTATCCTTAATTCTTAAAAACTTGACTTTTGGTTGGATCATTTAAAAGTGACAGCCAATCAGATCCTCGGGGGCCCGATTCTGTAAGAAAATTTTTTTTGACACCCTTTCTCATCTCTTTCAAAACAGTGACAAACTTATGAGTTCCCTTTTAAGAGCAACAAGGACATGATCCCTATTTTGACATTCTCTTCCTTATATTATTATAGAATCTCAGCCCAGCTCTCCCTAATATAATTACGATCAAGAAGTTAGATGATCCCAGCCTAAATAAAAAACAATTTAATATACCTATCTAATAAATAATTTTGCCTATGATGTGGACTACTGAGTACTCACCTATTTTTTCAAAGCTTGGATTTGCAATTTTTCCATCGTTTACTAACCAGTAAGGAGTAACAAATGCTAAGAGAATAAATAAAAATGCAGTTACTGTTACAATAATTGCACAAATGCCCGTTTTTGTTTTCAATCCCATTTCGGTTGAATATTTTTGTTACCGTTGGAAATAAAAAAACTGTCAATTAATATGTCAACAAATGTCATGTCTACAAGAAAATTAATAAATAAATAAATACCCTGGGAGTGGGAGTGGCAAATTACTAGTAACTTTATTTTATAAACATGTATGTTTGGCAACATTGAATAATTCCTTTTTTTTTTGGCGTTTTCTATAGGTGCGCCCTGGTGCGCACCACAGATGTCAAAAAAGCACAAGCATACACTAGAGCCGGGATTCTGTAAAAATATAAGGAAAGGGAAAGTTAAAATAAGGATCACATGTTTTTGTTGCTCTTTACGGTAACTCATAAGTTTGTCACTGTTTCGAACGAGATAAAGAAAAGGAATGTCAAAAAAATTTCTTACAGAATCGGGCCCTAGGAATTAGAAATGGTATAACAAAGAGATTGGACCTACCAAGAGGTAGCCTTTTCGCTCGGCTGTGGTCGAGTGTTAATAAGGCCGGAGTCTCATGCGTCCGATCTCCGACGATCCGATCATCCGAAAGTATTTTGATTGGGTCAGAACATTTTTGGGGCCATTTTTTTTTTCCGAATATTTTAACATTTTATCCGACGTCGGATGGAGTTAAATTAATTTAATTTTGTACGATGTCGGACGGTTTCATTTTGGTCTCTTAACCTTTCTTTATTTATTTTGTTGGGGTAATTTCAATTTATATTGAATTTTATAATAAACAGTTATAATTTTAAAATTTTTAACCTTAACTATTTAATTTCATACTCAACAACCACTTTTTTTTCTTTCATTAAATAATATGTTAGTTTCGTTAGGTTATTAATTTCTTTTCATTGCAGTTTCACAGGTTGGGCCCTTTAAAATGCTCTTTTTTTTTTCTTTTTACTGATATCGGATCCGAAATTGACAATGAGACATGAAATTTTCCGACAAAATTTAAAAATTCTGTACGTCGGATGATCGGAAATCGGACGCATGAGACTCCGGCTTAAGTTCGAATTGGTACACATATACGAAGTCAGACACAAAAGGATGTTTTTACGATTATGGCCGATACATTACCCGCCAATAAGATTATAACACAGATAACATATAATGACAGTTGACACACAGAATAAAGTTGTGGATTTGCCACTAAAAGCTCTAGTTATTTCCAAAAACACCTATTTGACTGGAATAGCATGTGTGTGTACCGCTTTCATTAAACAGACTAAGTATTCTAGTTCTTTTTAGATTCCAGCTCATTATGCGTTGGCCCATATCAAATCAAAACTTTATTCATCCCTCTCATCCTTGAGCCCAGGGAAAAAACACTTTGGAAGCGCTTTGTTCGTGGAAACACTGTAACCACAAAGGTTCCTCGATGTTTTCACAGTGTAGTTGTTCTGTCGTAGCCACATGGTAAATTCCGCCCTTTTTTAAAATGGCTAGCCACCTTATAAAACGCGGCCACATTGTAAAATAATCGTTAACTTTGAATTATTTTATAATACGGCTAGTATTTTTAGCCATTTTATAAATTGACCGATCAAATAGGAGCCACAATCTCAAGTAGATGATTATGATAAAGAAATTTACAATTTAAGGAGGAAAACCTAACGACAACTAACCAAAAACTAACCGAACTAGGTAATAGTTTGGAAGTTGTTGTTTACATCCCCAGTGCATCCTATTTGGGTGGTAATAAATGTATATTACGCGGTTTGACCCAAATAGGATGCAATTGTTGGGGACCGTAAACAACAACTTTCAAACTATTACCTAGTTCTGGTTAGTTTTTTGTTAGTTGTGGTTAGGTTTTTCTTCTTAAATTGTAATTTTTTTTATCATAATTATCTATTTGAGAATGTGGCTCGTATTTGATCGGCCAATTTATAAAATGGCTAACACTAGCCGTATTATAAAATAATTCAAAGTTAACGATTATTTTACAATTTGGCCGCGTTTATAAAGTGGCTAGCCATTTTAAAAAACGGCCGAATTTACACTGTGGCTACGACAGTTTCATAAGCAAACTGTGGGTGTTTTTCAATTACACCACAAAAGCGCATTATGCGACACAATGCTCAGCTTGAGCATTGTGTCGCAACGCCTCGCATAATCGGCCTTGGCTGTTTCAATTAATGCTCGCATAATGCAGCATTATGCTGCATTGATGCGCACTGTGCGCTGTTGTTAAAAAACAACCCGTGTTTCCACAGTGGTTTCTCACCAAGGGTGGTACACTTAACAACATTTAAGCCCATATTCGCCAAATTTAAACGTCAATTCGATTTATGACATAATTTTTTTGCCTATTGTTTTATTTACAATTTGTTATCACATCGTATTGGAAGACAGGGATCATTGACCGTTCGTTATTTCTCTGAATGGAATTTATAAATAAAAAAATATGTGTTATAATAAATTATATTTATATAACGTTATTTTACTACCGATATACCTATATTTCTAGTAAAAACTGTATAGCTAAATGGGAAATATGCATTTTTAATGTCTTTTATAAGTGGTGATGTTTTACCAGGATAAAGTCTTAATTTAATTAAATGGTATATAAGTATTCCTTGTGATTACACAATGAATCCACGGTTTTTACACTTTGAATCCACGATGGATCCAAAAAAAAAACAATAAATTAGATTTGTAATTTATGGTAATACACTATGTATACATTGTGGAAAAGTGGAACATATCCACGATGTTTCCACAGTGTGTTTACCATGTATCCATAGTGTTTCCATTGTGTATACACTGTGGGTCCAAGGATGCGAGAGATGTTGAACATGTGCAGAGTACTTACATATGTCAATAAACATAACAACTACATTAAAAAATATATTGTCGTTTCTAAATGTAAAATATAAAAGTTATGAATACTATAAGATACACACTAAAACGAACATACATTTAAAAAGTATAAAAGGACTAATGGCTAGTTGCACCAACAATTTAAAAACCCTTAGTACAAGGTAATTTTTAAAATGGCCAAACAAGCAATGTGATTGGCTACATTGAAGATTTAAGGTATACTTAACGATAAGGGTTCCTTAAAATTGTTGGTGCAACCGGCCATAATTTATTTTGATATTAAAATGTTAAGGTTAAGGAATTTCTTAATGATATATAACGCTTGATTTAAGAACACAAAGCTTTGTACTTGCGGAATTGTATTAAATTTACATCAATAAAATTGAGTCTACATTGGTATATATTATACATTTTTATACATTATATCTGAATGATGAACGTACATATTTGATAACACCGAGCGGCAGGGCTGCCTCTAGTGAGTATATGCCAAAGCTTGTCGCAAGTAAAATACTTTAGCATGATCGTTAAAACATATGAAACACTATTAACGGTTATTGTGGATTTTCTTAGTTTAAGTAATAAAGCTATACGACTTTTACTTTATTATTTATTTGTATTTTTTTTAGTTTTCTACGAACCAACCGACATCACTGTAGCAAGAAAACCATTTAAATCAAGACATTGGAAGACTATTAAGTTTATGACACCGAATCTAAATGAACTAAAACAAATTGCTTTATATTTAAATATAAATTTTGAAGAAACATTTAGCAATAAAATTGAAGAAGCTACTGTAATTGCCAAAAGCTTAGCGAACTTTATAGAAAATGTGATTGTTACTTTGGGTCCAGAGGGAATCTTGATAGCTAGAAAAGGACTTGCTACGGAACCATTCCTAAAGAACATACCTCGCAAAGAAATATCTGTACGCCATTATCATGTACAAGAAAAAAATGATTTCGTTAATGTTAGCGGAGCAGGGGATTGCTTTGCCAGTGGTTTCATAACAGCTCTTTTAGATAATTTACCAGAAGAAAGATGTTTTTCGGTAGGCTTAGCATCTGCACTAACTGCATTGTATTCTAATTCCCCTGTAGCTAACAAAATATTAACAAGAGATCACGAAGCATGGACCAAAACTGCGAAATATACAACCTTATGGTAGATAAAATAAAATTATATTATCTTTTTTACATTTTGTTTTCTTTTAAATCATTAAACCCGTAATAAGACAAAAGTCGGAATAATCGCTAAAATTAACAATTTTTTTAAAAACTCATAACTTGAATTCTTTTAAAGTTGGGAAAGTGATTATTTATATCACGTTGTAAATGGGTCAATGGTGGGCGATGACCAATGTATAGTTTTTTTAAAATCGCAGTTTTAATTTGCAGCGATATTTTTAGCGATACAGTGTATTAACTGTAACTGATCAATTTGAATGTAGTAAATGGATTATTAAACTTTATATTTTATTCTACAACTCGTATATTTTCGATTTCCTTATGCATTTGGCAAAAAATATGAAAAACGGCAGGTGACTAACCAGAACAACTGTGACACCATACCAGCAGTTCCTACACGATATGAGCATGAAAGATAGAAAAGTATCCTTGTCTTAGGACCGACTGAGCAACACATTGTGCTAAGTTAGGCAGTATAAAATGTTAACCGCCAGTTTTTTACAAAGGCTATCAATATTGACATACCAGAGAGAAGTGCAATAAATATGCATTTCAAGGAATTTAACATTTTCGGATGTGTGAAGGAGTCTTCCTCAGAGTAAACATCGTATTCTGGGTCTTGTCGTTGTTCAGGAATAGCCTGTTACTGGCAAACCAGCCATCAGGTCTTTCCTGTAACTCAGAAAAAGCACTCCCTTAAGCTCCCATGCATACAGGAAAAGGTTGTGTCATCCGTAAACAGGATATTGTTTGCTGAGGGACTAACTATGGGAAGTTCATTAATGTATATTAAAAACAGCAATGGTCCCAGAACAGATCCTTAAGGGACTCCTATTTATAGTCAGTTCCCTCCTCGCAGACAAAACTCCCCACTCTCCTTACAGTCTGATATCTGTCACTAAGGCAGCATTATATCAGCGATAAGGTATTTGAGTAAAATTTATAACATTTCAAATTTTTAGTAGCAAATCGTGGGATACACAATTAAACGCCTTGCTCGAGTCACAAAAGTTCAATGCTATAAAGCCACCGTCCCCAAAGGTCTCCGTTATATGAGCCACAAGTTCCAGAATTTCTGAGAATGTGCGGCGACCTCTCCTAAAACCAAATTGTGAGTTCGTAAAAAGATTAAATGATTAAAAAAACCGTGTTATTCGGAATACCGTGCATCTTTCATTTTTTTTTTGAAAAGATTGGCAATAAAGAGATTGGTCCATAGTTAAACAAATTGTTTTGGTTGCCCTTTTAAAAAGTTAGTGAAACTAAACCTTCCTTCAAAGCTACTTTTATGTATCATCAATTAGGTTTTATCAAAAAGACATTTTATTAATGAAGTATTAAGGAGTCTCACTAAGGTACACTAGGGTTTTTGGGGTTGCTAATTCCGAATTCGAAGTCAGTTAATCCTTACCACGTCAGCAACAAAGTTATGTGAAGGTCAAATGGGAGGAACTGTTGAAAAGTTAAAAAAAAATATATAAATGTTTTTTGAGTCGCAGGATTTGATTAAGTTATCCTTCACTCTACAAGAACACCTGAATTTCATTTCAAGATTTTTTATTAGGGTCAGTTTAAGGTTAAATCTGAACATCGGAAAAATCTTTAAAAAAACTAATATTTAGGATTTTTTTGGCGCTGAACCCTAATTCGGATCCGCTTGTCTGTATAAAGTGGGGGTCAAGGGTTAAGGTCAAACTGGAAAATAAGAGTTTAAGATGACGTAAAAATAATAATGAAGGGCCCCTATATGAAATGGTGAGAACGAGGAAATCCCATATCTAAAGACCTTAAAGTAGCAGTGATTCGGATTCATTGAATGTTTTTCTTAGTGACCACGGAAATCTGTACATGAATGCGTTCAGATTTTTCTGACGATTTTTTAAGCTTATCTTAGAGATAACCTTGAAATCACCTCGTTAGGGATCAATAAAATGTCAATCGGATTCAGCGACTTAAAAAATATTTATTTCGGAATCATCGAGCCTATATACCTTAGTATATCCTAGTGATTCGTTGGTACATAAATAAAATATTCACCTAATTATTATTTTCACTTTGAGGAAGCGAATGCCTTTAACTGCCGATATTATTTAGCGGATATCTTAAAAATGTGGGGTTTTCGGCTTTTCGTAAGCTCTGAGCGGGGTCCTTGAATTGATGGTCGTGTATACTTAAAACTTTTGTATATTGCCTAGATAAGTTTAGTTCAAGATATGCCAACTTATTTGTGGTGAATGGAGTTCGGTATACTGGGTGTCACACTTTAAGGTCTTATTTTACAGAAAACAAGAGTTACAATAAGAGTTAGCAAAATTTTGGGTAATAGAGTTCGCACAAAGAAGAGAAAATTCTGTCAGTAGAAAAGCATAACGGTAAGACTAATTTTTCTAAAACTAAGGTTGGTGGTGCTGAGGGTCGTTTTGCGATCCAAATGTCCTTTAAAAAATTTTCAACTTCTCTGAAAGACTAAAAAAACAATAAGGAGGTTTTGTGCTTTACAATTCATGTTGGCAAATTCCAAGTTAAAACAAAAATATGTTTTATTTATGGAAGGGTCCAAAACTTATTTTACATGTTTTAAAGTTTTGTAAATAAAATTAGTGCCAGTGGCGTACTGGCTAGGTCGGCAGGTCGGCAAATGCCGACCGGGCCCCAGTTCTTACGGGCCCTATTACTTGCTCATAGACATATTGAAAAAAAGCAAGAGGGAAAGAGGCACATGTGTGTCCAATCGCATAAATTAAAAATATGCTTTGAAAATAGTAGGTACGTCTCTGTTTTCCAAAATGTCCAGTCTGGCAATGCGGGAACGCGGAATGCGAAATACAAATGCGGCGGAATTAATTATCTGTAATTCGCGATTCGCGACTCGTCGAGACTCGCCCCAATCGCCGTACGTAGAGTCAGGCGTCGTACATAGGCCTTTAGTTTAGACTGAAGTTAAACTGTAAAAGGTGCATGCCAAGAAATTATTAAGGTAGGTAAGTTTAATATTTCTTATCAAGCAAGAATGAATGAATTAATGAATTAGACTAATGCACAATTATTGTTAGATATTTAACGAAGCTAAGTCATCCTGTATGATCAAAAGCAAATAAATTCTGAATCTGAATCTGAAATATAGAAAATCAGAAACTGTGACAATATTTAAAATAATAACAATAATAAAAGTTTGGGCCCTTTTTGATGTTTTGATGTCGGGGTGAAAATTTTTAATTTCCCTTGTTTTTTTTAGGGTTTCCCGGTTCCAAATTATGAGTTATAAACATCTATCAGGGGCTCAGAAACGGAAAAAGAAGAGAGATGCTGATTTTTTATCTGCTGCTACAGATCCAAAGCAGCAAAAATTGCCGTTCTTCAAGACACTAGAAACTGCAAGTACCTCTTCTCAGGGCAGCAGAGAAGATCTAGATCCAGCTTTTGAAGATACAAATGAAAATATTTCCGAATATTCCAAAGATCAAATGGATCTATTGGAAACAAAAAATGCTGAAAACATTAAAAACAGTGGCAGTAATAGTGGCAGTGTCACAATCATCGAAGGTATTTTTTTTCTGCAGCTAGAAGTAAAATTCCTAATTCTTACAAACGCCCAAGTAACACATTATACAATTTAGGTAGTCACTCTCAGTGATGGCTCGTGTATTTGGACCACTTTGTATCGCCCGGCTAAGTTTCTATGATAAATACGAGGAGGAAGACTGTTTACTACGCTGGGCAACTATGCCACCGTTTGGTCTCGTTTCGCGCGGCTCGCTGCCTTGCTGTACTGTAAAAAATAAAATTATTTTTTCCTGTCGACATACATAAACAGTTAATTATTTTTTCTTATTTTCTATTTTTTTGGGGGGTCTGCAGCTCTGCAGCTCTTATATAGGAACCGCCACTTGTCACTCTGGCTAAATTCTTATATATTTTTCAGTCACCATAAATACATTTTATAGCAAAAAATTGCCTTGCTAATTTTTAGTCAAAATAAATACGTCCTGATGTTTTGTTGATGTGCCGAAAGAGTTTCCCAAATGTTTTAATAACGTTGTGCCAATGTTTTGGTGACATGTTTATCTAGCAATATAACTTTTTATTTTTGTTGCCCAAATGTTTTCGCAATTGATTTTCAGCACCCTTGTGTTACTTGGGCAGTGTGTTGCAAGTCATAAATTCAAGCCTAGTGGGGCATTGGCATTTCGCTTGACGCTTACTCTTATTATTAGAAAGGTAAGAGGTTTTCTTTATTTCAGATTCTAAATCCGACAGCGATGAGGATTATGAAGATTCAAATCAGCAAGATTCAAACATAGTTGATATTGCTTATTTTGTCCCACCTGATAATATGCTAAGCAATGTTAAAGCCGCATTTGTTAGTAAGCACCCTATACAGCCCGTAGGACCTAGTTTTAATGCAGATACTATATATTATCGCACTTTACAAAATGGCCAAAAAATTCAACGTAAATGGCTCAGTTTTAATATACTTAATAATTGCATGTATTGTGCTGTTTGCATGGCTTTTGCTACAATTCGAGACACAAGCTGGATTCGCGGTAATATTTTAAATTTAAAACATATCTATAAAAGCATAGAAGTTCATGAAAATAGTACAAATCATAAACTGGCAGTAGATAGTTATATGAACAGCTGTTCAGGAAAGTCTTTGGACATGTATTTTAACAATCAACGAACGAAAGAAATTCTTGAAAGGCGTGAAGTGCTTAAAAGAATAATTGATATAACTTTAGTATTAGCTAAACAATATTTACCGTTTAGAGGTCACCGAAATGAAAATATTTATGCTTTAAATAATTCGACTTCAAAAGGGTAATTTTTTGGCAATTGTTGAACTTGTTTCTAAATACGATCCTGTGTTGAAAAGCTATATTGACGACAAAGTTAAAAAAGGTTTACATCTAGAACAAAAAATCGAAAAACACTGAAACACATGGGAGAAAAGGCAGAGGGTCCTTATAACTCTATTGTCAAAAAGTACTTTCAACAAAATAATTATAATAACAGGAATTTTAATACAGAAAAAATAGTTTTTGAAGTGAAGGAAGTCAAGCAATTTTCTTTGGAAATTGATTCTACTCAAGATGTTTCTGCAATGGATCAATTAGCTCTTTGCGTGCGTTATGTTAACAATGGCGTTGTTCAAGAGCGTCTTCTTGTTGCTTGCTTAGAATCTTCTACGGGTATTGAACAGTACAAATTAGTTAAGGAGCATTTGTCAAATTTATCTATTGACCTAAAAGATTTAGTTAGCGAGTCATTCGACGGTGCAGCTAATATGAGCGGACAATGCTGGTCTTCGCGCACTTAAGAGTGATTCACCAAACTCGATATTTACACATTGTTACGCTCATGTCTTGAACCTGGTCATATGTGACGTTTCAAATAATTGCATCCCATCACAAAATTTTTTAGTTTACGTCAAAATGTCTGTTGTTATGTCTGGATCATACAAAAGAGCAAACTTGTGAAACAAATTTTAAAAGATAGTAAAGGAAACGAAAAGTTACGAAAATTTAAAAAATATGGAGAAACAAGATGGAATAGTAAAGATGATGCGTTACAAAGCATATTTCATTCCGCAACAGTAAATAATGAGGAAAGACATAGATTTATATTCCTTTAAAGCTCCTAACTTTGGATACGATGGAATCGCTGATGGCGATTCCGCAGCTGAAGCCAGAATATTACTAGAAAAATTTACACAATTTGAGATAATTTTAACTGCCTTTGTATCTACAATATATTTAGTAAAGCTCGCCAGTTTCTAAATATCTTCAAACAAAAGGATTAGACTATATAGCAGCATGGAATCATATAGCATCATTAAAAGCATCGTTTCAAAATATATCAGAAAATTTTGATCAAATTTATAAACAAGCAGAACAATTCACTGAAATTGTACAAAAAAAGCTTGATCATTTGCCAAACATAAACGTTGAAACGTCATCCAGAAAAATTAAACGTAAGAAAAGAAAATACCCGGTGAAGTAGCAGACGATGAACTTTCTACGCTTGACCCCACAAAGAAATTCCGGGTCACTGTTTTCCGTGAAAACCCTTTTGACAAGTTAGCATCTGTAATGGAGAGTAGATTTGTAAAAATGAGACATATTTCGAGTCTAACATTTTTTGATCCCAACCGATTCGATGATATAAAGAATGGAATTTACGTTTTAAAGGGAGAATGACAGTTATTTAATACATTTTGTACAAAAGCAGAAAATGATCCCTCCTGTGTAAAAGAAGAGTTGCTAAGTTTTGTATCTTGTTTTAATTGCTTGCTAAGTCTTTGTATGGTAAATTTTTAACTATTGACGGAGAAGATCTAGGCTTATGCGAGACAGAAGAATCGGAAGACGAAAAATAGAAAGCAGTGCTTTCCAGAAAAGCATTCATCCGACTCTAAAACGAATTTACAATGTAAAAATGCCTTGCTTGCGTACTGAGAGTATTGTTCATATACAATTTACATACGAGTGCTTATACAAAATTATATATGATGTATAAATATATTCTGACATTAGCGTGTACCCAGTGCAATGCGAGCGCATTTTTTTCAAAACTGAAAATTATTAAGAACAGACTGCGAGCCCCTTTTTGTCTCAAGAATTATTAGAACCCCTAATGCTAATAAGTACAGAGCGTGATATTATTCCAACAGCAGAAGAAATCCGGGAAGAATTCGCAATGAGTTCAGAACTGCAAAATATTTGACTGTTTAATGTTTTCCCATTAGATTTTACTTTTCAACCGACTTCAATAAAGGAGGAGGTTCTCGATTCAGTATACGGTTGTATGTTAAGTCAGTTTTGTTTTTCGTTACAAGCCTCGCTATCTTTGATAATAGAAAAAAATCTGATTTTAAAACTTATTTATTATTTTATTTTTACCATTACCCTGTTAATATGAATAAAGAATAATTAGATAAATGTTTTCTTTCGTCATTTGGAATTTCTATTATAGGCGAAGTAACACTTCTATCTACCTTTAAACCGAGCTGTAACCAATATTAAGTTTTCACATTTTTTATGGTGCAGAATGCTTTATTTTTTTGCCTTACAATAGATCCGTATCTGCGGGCCCCCAAGGTGTGTGTAGCCGACCTAGTTCTACTGTGCCAGTCCGCCACTGATTAGTGCTACTGATTCAGTCCCACTACATAGTTGCTTGTGGTGTTTGATGTGTCAGTATCGGAGAGTGGTAAATCACTGAATAGTAACCAACTAGTAGGTATCGCTGTTCAAGATAAATTATTTCAATTGTTATTAAAGTTTAGATTAGATAGTATTTATGTCATGTGTAAGAATTTTGTCCAGATGCAATGTCAAGTAAGAATTTTTGCCAATCAGGTACCCTTACAGATAGTTCAACAAACTACAAACAGAAAGTGAGGGCTCTGTAGCTCCCAGAAATTTCTATTTTTTAAAAAATTTAACCTTATGAATGGCACAGTCAATGACGGTCCAACCAAGAATTGCTACTGGTATTGCGCATAACCGTTTTCTGTCAGTTCTGATGCTTCTCGCTGCGCTGGTATTCATCTTCTGCCATTTAAAAAACAACTCGTGTAAAAAAAGCGGAAAAAAGTATTAAAAACTATAAATTTTAATAGGCTTTTCGCATCACAGCGCCTAGCTCCAAAAGAAGGACCTCATCAATTGTTCGTGAGTCTCTCCTTGATCCCCGAGGGTTGAAAATCAGTTAATACGGCACCGCCAACCGCCGTTCCCCGATAAAGCTATGTAGCTGTTTATCTCGTGACTTCGCTGGTCGGAGGCAGGTTTTGTAATTACAACTTAGCATAAGTAGATTATACGTATAGTATACGTATATTCACGTAGAATAAACGAATAAAAAACTTAACCCTTTAATTGCTGGGATTTGTTTGAAATAATGGTATATAAAAGTTTTATAATCTCAATACTTATACATATATTAGAACCGAAGAAATCCCAGCAATTTCAATAGTCAAGTTTTTCATATGTTTATTATACGTGTAATAACGTATAATATACCTATGCCAATTGTAGCTACAACCCTGGTCGGATCTCTTTTGATGCCAACATTAAATGTTTGGCCTTGAAATGTAGCCACTGTGGCCAACATTCTAACAATAAAAGGTTTTGTCTGGCCTAAGTTTTACAACAAATTTAATATTTTTGTCTGGATATCAAAGAAAAAAAATGTCTGCAGGAATTAAATTTTCCGGAGCCCTAAAAGTTGAGGTTGCATTTGTGTCAAACAAGCCCTGCCAGTAAAGGCGTAAGGTAAAAATATATAGTTTCGTCTCTGAGGTTATGTATTTTTACTTTTTTTAGAGAATTTATTGAAAATATTATGTGGAACTTAAATCCAATAATCCAAAATTTCCTGTGTTGATAAGAGGTGTTCTGGAGTTGAACCCAAGCTTTGGCCCGATATGGAAGTATGATAAAGATAAAAAAAAATTTTTTTTTTTTTTTTATCTAGGGTTTTCGGGAACTTGTTTTTCTTGGATCACATTGTCTTCTTTTACTCTCTAAACTTGTTTATCTAAGGGACATATTTAAACTTTTAAACAAATTTTGGGTGCTAAACATTTGCGTCCCCAAAATAAAAGGGAATTGTCTCGAAAGTTGTCCCTGATTTTTGACCAAATTGTATGGGGTTGGGGCGCTGATTACGAATCTAAAAATATTTTTGGCAACGTTTCTTTTCGAGATATTCATCAAAAGTTGAAAACCAAACTAACCTTATTTACACTATTTCCTCTTCTTTTTGAAAAATTTTGATTTTTACTCAAATTGGCACATAATTTTTTTAAAAACACTTTTTAAAAACTTGTTTTTAACTATTTTACACCTTTTTTTCCATTTAATTTCAAACCTCCACTTCCACACTGGATCGTGCTGAAACCCATGTATACACTGGGAAAAATCATGGCCCGGGCGAAAGTGAAGCTTAAAATTTTAAGGAAAAAGGTGTAAAATAAATAAAAATATAAGGTTTTAAAGGGTGCTTATAAAATATTGTGGGCCACTTTATATATAAATCAAAATTGTGTACAAAAAAGAAGGGGGAATATATGAAAATAAGGTTAGTTTGATTTTCAACTTTGATGATGAATATCTCAAAAGAAACGTTGCCGAAAAATTTTTTTTTCGATTCGTAATCAGCCCCCAAAAAACCCCTTCCCAAAATTTTTAAAAGGGGGGGGGGGGCTTTGAGACAATTCCCAAAAAAAAGTTACATATTTAAATTTGAAGCATATACTAATCATAAAAATTTATACTGGGGAAACCTCAGAGAATTAGATATGGAAAAAGCTTCATAAGGGGCCCATACAAAAGAAGGAAGGAAGGAAGGACTACCCGACAAAGTAGGAAAAGACTTTGCTTAAAAGTAGGGTTGTTAACGGCATGATAACCTAAGAGGACAACTACACAAAATAGGCTCATACAATGGGGACCCACGTTGCAGAATATGAGACGAGGGGGAAGAAACAGCCTACCATATTCTGTGAGAATGTAAAGCATTGAATTACAAAAGAAAGGCATTATTTGGGCAACCAGAAATGAGCCCACAGGAATATATCAACCAACCAGTCTTAGGGTTATTCAGACATGTGAAGGAACAAGACTAATGGGAGGATTGGTATAAAAGATAATGGAAGATTAGGCACAAAAAGCCCAAAGGCTGCTGTATTCGATAGTGAATCAAGATGGCTCCCAGGAAAAAGAAGGAGAATCATCAAGATTACTAAAAAATAAAAGATCAAAAATTACAGTTGCTAATTTTAGGTTTTTATTGCACAGGTGGGGTAGGGTTGCCAGGTGCCCTTTTTTTATGGATAATCCCATTTGAATTATGATTTTTTTCATGGTCATAGCCTAATGACCATGCAAAATCATAATTCAAAATAAAATTTGGGGTAAATAAAACTCCGTATTAACTACAAAAATCTAGCACAACCAAATGTGGATGTATAATTTGGCAGGTAGTGGCTATTGAATTTCGTGTGTTAATTTGTGTGGCACAGACCGTGATGTGTGCCAATTTGTTAATGTTCATTTGTGACTAAACATTTCAATATTCCAACTTAATATTGATTTGTGAAGATGGAGCTACAAGTCAAATGTGATTTTAAGTTAGAGTTTTTCAACTTATTTTAAAAAAAAAAGAGCTTTTAAAGACTGTTTTTCAAATAATAAATACAAAAATAAATTATTCACCAAAAAAACTAACAAAAATAAAGACAAGTTCTTATCTAAAAATTTCAGCTTTTTAAAGTACTGAGATCTAAAATTAGACAGGTTTTGTCCCCAATTTTACTCTAAATAAATTACATACCCAACACACCCTATTTTTATCTTAAAAAATTTAAAAATGGGTATTTTCAGTTTTTTATCAATATAATGCATCTATTTAAGTTTACAAATTTCTAGTTACTTTTTTATACTCTACATGTAAACACAAATAATTTCTAAGAAAAATTTTTAAAAAACATCAATTTTTGGTTTAAAAAAAAATTATATTTTTGATTTTTTCAAAAATATTCTATTATTGGTGAACTTTAAGAATGAAAATGTGGGGAATTGTACCATATTCCTTCTCCATTTTGACCAAATTTTGTATACGGGGGTTTTATGGGACGCTGAAGAATCTGAAAAAATTTTTTGAAAAAGTTTTTGTTTATGGATATTCATTTATTGAAAATCAAATTAACCTAATTTTCATTTATTCCCCCTTTTTTTTTTGTAAATTTTTTTTATTTTTACATAAAGGGCACACAGTATTTTATAAATACCTTTAAAACTTGGATTTTTTGTTTATTTTACACCTTTTTTCATTGAATTCGAACTTTCAAGTTCAAAGACGGGAACCATTTTGTTTATGAACCCCTGGTGTATACATGGTTTGGGGGCCAAGTTATTTCCAATGTGAAAGTGGGGGGGTTTCCATTAAAAGGAAAAAAAAAGGGTAAAATAAATATAAAAACAAAATTTTTTAAAAAGGGGTTTGTGAAATTTGTGTGCCAGTTTGTAGAAAAATCAAGAATTCTTTCAAAAAAAAGGTGAATAATATAAATAAGGTTAGTTTGATTTTCAAATTTGATGATGAATATCTCGCAAAAAAAACGTTGGGGGAAAAAAATTTTTTTGATTCGTAATCAGCCTTAAAAAAAACCCCCTATACCATATTTGGTCAAATCGGAGAAAAGGGGCAACTTTGAACAATTACCAAAAATATCTGATAATTCAAAAAAAAAAATTTAACTTTTGATTTTCTATCCCCCAAAAAAATGGGGCCGCCACAAGGGTAATAAACCTAACAAAAGGGTGCTCGATCCCATTTAA